>LWCA01000125.1:0-49907 GCA_001642005.1 Intoshia linei | reverse complement strand
TTAATTTTGTTAATTACATTTCGAAAAAGTTAAAATAATCAAATAATTTTTCATTCAATCAAATCATCAAATTAATTTTGTCATTACAAATATTGAATATAAACTTCTTTAAATAACTGTTACTATTGACACTTAGTCCTATTGGTTAAATTTTAATTCTGAGTCATAATGAATATCAAGATATATATAACTAAAGTCATTTACCGAATTATCGACATATTTTGGACTTATTAATGTTGTTTTCCGGTTAGCGGCTAATGACTACATATGTAGTCATTCCCAGTTCTAGTATCTCAAAACCTTAGAAATTTTACACATATTTAAATAACACCTTTCGAAAATCATAATTTTTGACCAAGTATAAAGAGTGTCGGTCACTAATGGGTTAAGTAAAGATGATATTAATTTCAGAGATTAAAACCTATATTTTTAGATCAGAGAAAAAATGCAACAAGAGTTAGTTATTTTTAGAATTACCTGATTCTTAGTTTTATAGATAATATTTATAATAATACAAGTACAATTGTATTATATTATCTGTAATGTTATTATATTTATAGCAATCGAGTATGGCTGATTATAATTATCTAATGGTAAATGAGCCAAACAAACAGTAAACATTTGAAATGTAGTTTCGCATCGACCCAGACACTTCTCGAGCATCAAACTGAAATCGAATCTTATCATGATTTCTGTATCACGTTGTAGCCAACACTTTAGTATAATAAGTAACACATTTTAATCCTTCGTGATTACAATTATAATCAATTGTATGTATAGATTTTAGATTAAAATTGATTTAATCATGAAACCATTACATTAACAGTAAATATTTGTTAAAATAAAAATTTAAAAACACTATATGTGTAAATCATACATTGCTCTATGAATATATTCTTTTTCCAACATATTCATCCTCGGAGAGTTAATAATAATTTCTTTATCAATTAGTCCAAAACTGTTTTTTGTTATAGACTCATAATTGATTTTGGCTTCATTTCCCAAAATATACTCATGGGAAGCTTGTTTTTTTGTTGAAACAAATTCTTTGTCAATATCTTCAACATTCATCTTTATTAAAATTAATGTGCATGTTACATGTATATTAATATTAGTATTTTCAAAATGTAAAGTTGTTGAAATTTAAATTATTCTCAAATGTATACATAAATTCATAAAATAAACCTCTTCCACCCAATTCCCCACCAAACACCTAGCTTTAGATTTCATGTTCATTGTTATTTTACTCTAAGATACATAAATTTATTGTATCAAACAACACGTAAAATAATTGGTTTCATTTAAAACTCTACATGTATTAATAATTTTAATTATAAAATCTATATATCGATTAAATAAATATGATTATATAAAATTTTAATTTATCAATTGGATAGTTTATTTTCAAAGTGTTTACTTAAGCATTAGTACTACATTATATATTGTGGTTATAATTGATTTGATTTACTTATTATCGCTATTGTTAATTTTAATAAAATGAGACTAAGCAAAGTATGGTCAAGAAGTTTTTCGGAAAGGGTATTTTTTAAATAAATATATATATTTATAATATTATTAATCAATATAATTCCGATTCTATTTTATTTCATGGAATTTTGTAAGATGTTTATGTTGGTGTGAAAATTTAATGGGTAAAATGATTTCCTATTTTGTTAATTATACAA
This sequence comes from Intoshia linei, assembly GCA_001642005.1. Classification (NCBI taxonomy): domain Eukaryota; kingdom Metazoa; phylum Orthonectida; family Rhopaluridae; genus Intoshia; species Intoshia linei. Next base: position 48,222 of record LWCA01000125.1, on the reverse strand, counting down.
TGATTATTATACACATGCATGTGTTTGTATCTTAATTTTAAAATGAATGTCTTATCATTTCTACAATCTGCTTCACAATTTTCCATAAATTCTTATCATATCAAATTACTTGCAGTGTGATATTTTTAATCAACATATTGCTTGACCTAATTATCAGTTACATATTAATCTTATTAATTTTACTTGTGTCAATTGTCGAAAAAATTATTCATACATGTTCAAGTGTTGCAGGATTTTTAAGGTAACTTTTTTAATTTAAATTGTTATAATTTTGATTGTCTCTCAAATTATGATTTGTTTATTTTCAGTTCTATTGAAATTATTAATTTTGAATGTAGCATTTTATCTTGTCCACATTTTATACAATTCAAATTTCTATAATTATTTGTTCATCACCTTTACATTATTTCTTTACGCTAATCTATTACTCACATTGTGCCAAATAGTCCAAATTTAACCTCGTTTCGTTAACTGTCAGTTTAACTCATTTTTAATTAGCAATTATGAATAAATTTGTAGATACATTTTTCATTCATTTTACATTTTGACACTTTTTTAACAAATCTAATAAAAATAAAATTTATTCAATGGTAATTACATCTTGATTTATAAACCGTTATTTCATCAATATTAGCAGGGATTTACATAAATTAAAATTTTTATTTTTTTTCTGGGTTTGAGAAGTATCGATGCAGTACGACCTAGGACAGTATAACGAATCTATTTTATTAAATTTTTGGGTTTATTTTATACTGATTTTTCTTCACTACTATGAAAGGGCAAATTGGCATTTTGACCTAGAAGAATTCAAAAATTCGGAAACTGAAAAATAGATATAAACATCCCCTGCGAAAAACTCGATTAGAAATAGTGTTTTTTAAATTTTCAGACTGTTAATTATTTAAATATACGATAATAAACAGACAGACATTCAATTTTAATAAGTAAAAGATTAACATGTAAAGAATTATTAAATTTTTGAATTAGTTAAAAATCTTGTGACGCACCTAATTTTTTCTTGCGTCGCACTATATTGTCGAAGTGCACTGTTTGGGTACCACTGGGTTTTATATAATTAAGGATCTAATATAACGAGTTATCATTAACTTTGATTCTAGTCGTTAAATTTAAACATGTATTAAATTCAACCTTAAACATTGTAAGTTTTAACTTTTGACTAAATGTTATAAGTTACAACCATTATTAATAATATATGATATAATTACATGTAAATAAACTAATTATTGAATAGGTAACTAAAATTCATTGAATTATGACGAATGAATAGTGTAGTGTATTGTTTAAATAAAATTTAAATTTGATTTAAATATTACATAGAATTAATTCAAAGTATACAAAGTGTAAGCAACAAAAGTTGATTAATGGTCAAGTTAAAATTTAACGTCATGCACAAAATATGTTGTCAAAATAAATTGTAAAATTTTAATTATAATAATTGAAATACTGCTAAACGTTTGAACAAAACTATATGAATGAACAATTACAATACCTCAACACTGACAATATAATTTTTATGTGAATAATTAAATTTATCATGATTCATGTTATATTTCTTATTTTTTTGTGATATTTATTTTCATTCCATAAATAAAAAAATTTGTCACAATAAAATTAACACTCGATATTAAATATTTAAACTAAAAATATTCAAATACACAAGTATATAAATTGTCTTCAGTAAATGTAGTACTATTAACTAAAAGTACATGGGAATATCTGTACTTTATATCAAAAAAATTAATTTTTTAAACATGTTAGCTCTTTTCTTTTAAATTAAAATTTTGTAATAATAAATTTAATAAGGAATAAAATGAATTTCAACTTGAGCAATTGTATCGTATTTGCTTTTTAAATTTACTAATTAATAACACCAGGCAACTTTATAATCAAACAAATAGTGCGAAGCTTATTAATTTTAAATGATTTAATTCCGTTAAATATGTCGGCCAAAATATTCAACTTTCTTGACAATCTTGGTAGCGCAAAGGTTTATTATTTATTTAACTTTCAAATACATTGTACATGAAATTTTTATTTGGCATTTTTTCATTGTCAATTTAATAGTTTTTATATTCATTTTTATAAATTTTTACTATAAATCGATTTATAATTAGTCAGTTAACCCAATTAATCAAATTTTTAATGTTGTCAAAAAAATTTAAAACTTTTAATCAATATGTTAACATATGTATCGAATTTCAGTTTTACAAGTATTTATTCATTTTTTATGCTCATCATACTTTGTAATTTATGAATTCTGGAAATGACTAAAAACGACTGGAAATAAATAAAATTGACTGCTTATAAACCATTAGATTGTACTGTTTAGTGTATTCCAAGCTATAAATTATAAAAAACCAATTAAAATACAAACTAAATAATAATAGTCTAATTTCACCACATGTACATAATCATATCCATATATACTAGCTGATATAGTTGTATTTTCAATGATAATTTAACATTTCAAGATTTTTAATATGCCAAGTAAAAAGGTAATTTCGATTCATTTCTGGGTTTTTGTTTCATTCTAACTTGCATTAGTACGCTAGTTTGCCGTCATTTCTTTTTGAAATTTTATAGATATTACACATTACAATAATGAAATAAATGAATGCAAATTTTATAGTTTTTGTGATATTTTTAGAGTGTGACTATTAACTAATACTTAGAAACTAAAAAAAATATTTTAAATGGATATAAATTGAATAAAAGGTCCCGTCATTTTCCTATTTGGTTAGTGAACACATCCATTCAATTCAAAGTGTTGCAAAGGAATTTAGTCACCAGAATAATTTATCAATTTTTAAACAAAGAATTATACACAATTGTCAAAAATAATAATAGACATAATATAGATGAGTATTTTACAATTTGCATTACATTTCATTTTATAAATTCTTCAAGACTGTATTAAATTTCCGGATAAAAATGCTTGAGCAATTTAATGAAATTAACTTTTTATTTCAATAATCAAATAAAATAGTTGAATAAATACTTAATAAATTAAACATTCTATTTTCTTCTTCAAAATTAAAACAAAACTATTTAATATGCATTTGTTTGTGGTAGTTTTCAATCATTTGTATTAATTTTTCGTTTAGAGCAAACCCAAGGATGATAAAGACATTTTTCTTAAATTAGCCACCAAAATCAATGAATGTCATGTAATTTTATTTATTTTTTCGATAATGCGTATTTCAATATTATAACGAGTTATTATACGTTTTTTACATGTTAATTTGATTTTTTGTTTTAATTTAAATTGTTTAGAAAGATGCCTTATTGTCTAAAAAAATTATGGATAAAAAAATGAAAGAAGATAAAGGTTAATTTTATTTAACCTTGATAATGTTTATTTAAGACATTTTAAATTCAAATAAGAAATTTATCGACAATTTAACTGCATTTCTGAAGGAAAGTTCCCAAAATACTACGAGTGATAATGAAGAAATTATAGAGGAAATTCAGGTTAGTTTTTTCTTTTTTTTTATCACAATTTAATATTCAAAAATTTATTTTGTATTACAGAATCTTTTAAATCCTAAAAAACAAAAAACAACCAATAATGAAGAAACTACTAATCATATTGATCAATATATTATGGAAATTACAAAACTAAAGGTCATTGTAGCATTTATATTTAATTGTTTTTATGGTTTATATATTTTATTATTGGTTTCAATTAGATTCAATTAAGTTTCATCTATTTTATGTAATTTGAACCCATGTGTCCCAACTTCAATTATTACAGTTTATAAAGTATTACATTTTCATTCCTTGTAATGTTTTTTAAATGTATATTATAATGTTACTTGTATCTAGATTATATGACATGTAAATGTTTCGTTAAGCAAATACATTTTTTAAATTGAAAATGATTTATTTTTGTACTAGCTTGACTGTTTTGTAATTTGTACAATCAGCAGCTAGCTCCGTCAAGAGCTGACTTTTTAATCTTAATACAGTCAAAATTTCATTTAACGAAAATATTAGAAATGTGCTGCTGCACACATGTCTTAAATTTATAAACATTATATTTAATATGAACAAATAATTAAACTTTTTATTATATAAAAATATTCCATGACTTCATAAAAGAGTCGATCTAATATTTAAAAAAACTACTAGAAAAATAAAATAATATTGAATTTACGCGTTCGTTAATCAAAAATTCGTTAAATACCAGATATTTAGGCATTTATATAGAAAATAAAATTTCGACGTTCGTTAAATGAGATCTTGACTGTACCGATATTTTGAATTGATTATAGACACTGAGTGTGTATTACACACTGTAATCTTAAAAAAAATCTAATCATTATTAAAACCTAACAACTCGTCATAAATAACATGAATACAAGAAAAAATAAAATTTTAAATACCTATAGTACATACTTTTTCCTTTTATCATACATGATTGATGCATTTCGCATGAAGCAAGGTTATCAACATTGAAATTTTAAATAAATTTTAAATAAATTTTAAAATTATACCAACAAAGTTATACTTAAGTTGATTCTAAACTTTAAAAGTTTTTGATTATAGAAATTGCGTAGCAATGATAAAAAAACAGAAGGAATCAATTGATATGATTGAAACCCATATTTCTGTATTTAAAATGTGTATACGGTCAATTCCACATTTTTATGGAATTGTAGGAATATTTAAATTTTCATTTTAACATTTGTAAATTTGAAAAATGTTGGTTGATAATACATTGTATATTAAAAGTTATTTTACACAGGGAATACGTGAATTTCTGAGGTTAACATTTTGTATCTAAACCAACTGTAATAATCTGTATCAGATTTATATTTTTTTTTTAATTGTAGGACCGTTAATTATTTCAAATTTTTTGTTTTAATAAAATAGTTTCGAAATAAAAAAAAAAATCAATACAAATGTAATTTTTTGACCGTGAAGACATTAATTTGTGAAATTAATTTTTTTATGTTAACTAAAAATAACTGAAAAATTATGTTAGCCGTTATTTATTCAAAATTCTAGGACTTAATTTCTTAAAAGAAGTGTAATCTAGGTTTTGATCGTGAAGCGGCAAAATTTTGAGGTTGTGATTTAAATTACTGCTCATGATTTTAGAAACTATCCCAGAATGTTTGTTTTATAAAATTCTACAACTTTATACATTTTTTAAAAAAGAGTAATTTGTGGTTTTCGCCATGCAGATGTAAGTTTCTGAGATTCATATTTTCGACATTGTTAATGATTTTGAAATTCTGCAACTCATTTTATTTAAAAAAAACAAGTAATTCGGGTTTTTAATCCTGAATTTAAAATTGCAACTTTAAGAATGGAATTTCCAATAAAACATGACTCTCGAAAATCTATCAGAAAGTTTAGTCTATAATTACCTTAGTTTCTCGTTAAATTTTTAATAATCAATAGTGTACAATGTGTCTTTGTAAAAATAATGCCACATTGAGACTAAATGGAATAACTCTTTTTTGACAAACTGTTTCAATATTTAATTTTATTTTTTAGACAAAAATTAGCGAGCGAAATAAACTATTGTCTACATATGTTAAATTTTCCAAAGAAATTTTATATTTGGAAAAAAAAGGTAAAGAAAACGATCCAAAGATGAGCAAGGTTAGTTAATATGATATTTATTTAATTTTTTTATCTTTTAATATTATTGTAATGCGAAATAAAATGCAACGAGTCAAAATTATACTACCCAATATCTTAGATTCGTTGGCATCGAATGAAAAAATTTTATAAATTTTGAACCATTAAAATAATCAAAATCCAATTTTGTTGACAAAATGAAAAATTTGGTAACTTGGGACTCGGAGCTACTAGAAGTGATATTTCTTGTAGGCGCCTCAATTAAAATATACATTGTAACTATCAAACAGTGTATAGTAGGGGTCGGAAACCAGTTGTTTACGGAATAATTTTGGTGGCCCTTTTAGTAAATATGTAAATTACTTATTTTTTATTTATTTTTAAATTTTTCAACTTTTAAACATTTTCTACTACAATTGGCTCATTTTAATTATTTTAATATTGAATTTTCAAATCCCCTTGAATTTTATTTTGATGAATATACAACGTACCAAGGACAGCATAAACCAAGTATTAAGTATACAGTAGTCTTTGAACGTACTAGCATCGTTTGACTTTAATTAAAACTGAAATTTATCATGTGTAAATTTTGAATAACGGGGTTTTTTTGAATAAAATTTTTTGATATAAAAAGTGGTCGACGAGATGCAAAAGGTTGCCGACCCCTGATGTATATTGTATGTGTATTTAAAACTATATTGATGTATGTAAAGTAAGAGTAACCGACAACTGCAATTGAAGCGGGGATAAAGGTTACTATTATATCGACTATACTCTTTGAAAGTGAGATACAATTATGGATAATCCTTCTATTTAAGAACTTCAGTTTCTTTTGTTTGTGATAATGAGTTTTTATGGGATACTCTGCAATTCGGATTTTTTCCTCAATGGCAGGTAAAACTGGAATTTTCCCTTAAGGATTGTTAAATTTTGATTTTTAGTAAAAATGGTTGGATTTAAGTAGACACCCGTTGTTATATGATATGTAATATATTAATTACCAATACGTCTGCATTTCAGCGTATAAAAAATGGAAAATTGGGAATATAAATATCAAAATTTAAAATATAATTAAAATTTATACAGTTCTTTTTTTAGTATTGTTATTTCTTATAATTGTGAATAAAATTTTAATTTTATAATAGAAAAAGAAAGACCGTGACACTACCAGAAAGGAGCTATCCGAAACTAGTGATGTTTTAGTTGTAGACATGAAAAACGCCATTATAGCGTAAGATTCACACACCGTTATCGTTAAAAAATCACACCGATATACCATTTTTAGACACACGTCGTTTATCAGAAGTTTAATTAAATTCTCGGTTCATCATATTTGTGAACAGGAACAAGCTAACCAGGAGGTAATTTATTTTATTCATGAAATGTAATTTAATTATATTTAAAGATTTCTGAAAAAATTATGACGATGAGTAAAGAGAGAGAAACAAAATTGATTGAAAAGGTTACAGAAGAATACGATCGCTACGAAGAACAATACAAGTAAAGTTAAACATTAAATATTTATAATTGTTCTAGTCAAACAAAAGATGAATTTATTGATAAAGACGTTGTAGCAGGTAATATTAACCATATTCATATTAATCTGATTAATTATAGCGACATTAAAAGCAAATAAAAAAGTTAAACCAGAAACAAAAACTTCTGATTCTGGCCACGAGAAAAAAGTTGAAAATGATGTTACTAATGAGAGTATAAATGACAAAAAAGATGAAAATGTTAAAAAAGAAGAAAAGGTTGAAAGTGAGAAAAGTCCAAGTGTGTCTAGTAAAAAGGCTGAAAATGAACAAGAAAATAATAAAGATGAAAATAAAAAAGATGATCCTGATAAACCTGAAAAAAGTGATCATAATGCTAAGGTAAGTCACTAAATTAGTATTGGTCGTTGATGTTAATGTGTTTAAATTTATATTTTAGGACAAAGAAATAACTCAAACTGAAAATTGATAACAATCAAGTTAATACATCTCCTACTCTTATGATAATTATTATATAAACAATTATGTCGTACATATTAAATGTTTGAATATTAAATACTTTGACTTATAGTTTTATTAAACAAACATATACTCATTTCAAAGATTTACTAAAAAACACCCTCGTTGTCGAATAAAACATTTATATAAGTGGTCAAACCTCTATACATTATATTTTAAAAGATTAAAAATTGATCCAATTAAAATACAATTTGTATAAATAAATTTTATTAATAAATAAAATTTGGTGTTTTTACATTAAATGCTGATTTTCACAAAAGAATGTCTCTAACAGCTTCACGTGTGACAATACAACTAGAGAGTTTAATATTATATCTGTGGTAAAATCCATCCATTGATAAAACTAAAAAGATTAGTAAAATTACTATTTGCTGAGTATTTTAGTAAAAAAGAACTTACCAGTGACTGGTAAATTTCCGTCAACTGATGGAGTGCCTACAGCTCCCATGAAGCTTAAATCGGTAAGCATTTTAATCTTTGTAAAGCTTTTTGGATATTTTAATTTAGCACTTTTTCTAAAACGTATTAAATTGCTGTCATATAAAAAAGTTAATAATAAGTAAGATCAATTTTATTAAAGTCATATTTAAAAAAAATTAAAATATTATGTAATACCATTTTACAATATTAAATAAATCATGTCTAATTTCAATATTTAAATTTAATAACTAATAATAATTTAAAAATGATTGTTTACCTCAAAAGGTTTGATTCCTTCAAATGAAATATGTGTATGGTATTTCTGTTACTGCATAAACAGAGATATTCGGAATTTGGACTGAAATTTATGCTAAACACGATAATTAAATATATAACAATTAAAATTAGAATTACGCGAATATGGTGGCTTTTTTATTCCCACGTCTGAATTCGTATATTAGAGAACCATCTTCAATGCAAAATATTCTAATAATTGTTCCCTGCAAAAATAAATATTTTAAATAATATGATTAGATTCTGATAAACAATATAAAACAGCGTTTTGTAATCAAGGCATTCAAAAATAAGGTTGAACCATATAAATTTAACCATTTTTTATTCATTTCTTTAAATATTAAAATTAACTAAATTTCTACTTTTTATTACTACATGGTGTTTCAAAAATATCCATACAATTTAAAAGTGAACATTAACATTACAAGTAAAAATTTATATTTCTACCATAATTTTTTCACAAATATTAATTAACAAACAAATAAATCTACCCTTATCTAAACCTAAATTTTTACTTTAAATAATATGAGGATCTTTAAATTCGTGGAAAATTATCTTTTAAATGACCTCATCCTTCAACTTGACAAATCCTTGCTCTTTTAGTGGAATTTTTAATTAGTTTCCGGGATAAGTGCATACATTTTGTTTTTTATATTTTTCTTGAGTTGAAGGACTTAAGACATATAAATATAATTTTGAGACTAAAATTTTGTAGAGCTTAGGGATTTTTAAAAGAATATTTTATTCTAACATTTTTTAAAGATTTTGAAGATAATTTTGAACCCAAGACTTTGTAGATTTTTAAGGGAAGTTTTTTTTACCCAATTTTTTAAAGATTTTCAAGATAATTTTAGTCCCCCGAGATTTTGTAGATTTTTAAGTAACTATTTTTTAAAAATAATTTTGGGACCAAAATTTTGTAGGGTTTTTAAGGGAATGTTTTTAATATTTTATGGGATTTTCAAAATCTTTAAAAATTAGGTATAAAAAATGTTATTTTAAAAACCCTAAAAAAATTTAATCCCAGAATTATGAATAAAGAAACCCAATAAAATTTCGCGAATAAATTAATATGATAAACTAGTAAAATCGATGATTATCTCGCTCTAAGGTGTATCGCTAAAACAAATGTCGATCCAGAGAATGGACGTCATAATATTTTAATTTTAAAAAAAAGATTAAATTACGTATTTTGTGAAATAATATAGAAAATTCGCTTCCCGCGGGGAGATTTGTCCACCGTTTAGAACCACTGTATTAACTGGAAATAACTATTGTATATTAGCTGTGATTTTTTTAAATTCTAGGACTATTCATTTTTTTCAAAAAAGGTAACCTATGTTTTTGATCGTGAAAATGATATTTTTGAGACTTCCATTTATAATAATGCTCATGGTTTTAAAAACTTTCCCAGAATTTAAATTTTATAAAATCTTAAAAGTTTTTTAATTATAAAAAAGGGGAAAAGTGTGATTTTGACATGAAAATGTAAACTTTACTTTAGCTTTGAAATTGAGCTCAAGAAAATGGAAAATGTGTTTTACCTCTAAAAATAAAAATAAAATCGTAACGCCGTAACATTTCATGCGTATTTTGAACCGAATTTATAGTCTAATTACAAGAATAGATTTTTTTGAATTTCAGAAATATCTGTTACTACGTTCTTATTTCACGATTCAATCTATTACAAAACATCAAATAATTAAATATTGACAAGAATCATCAAAAAACAGATTTTCAAATTTTATCACATTTTTAATGCCGTAACGGTTTTTAACTGTAAATGTACGTTTTAGTGTTTACTTATATCTAAAATAGTGTAAATAACCATGTTGCACGCTATCATACGCGCATTTTAAATGTATCTAAGAGTATGAGTCTTTGATATTATTTCATGTAGGTCACTTGAATTGAAATATTTACATTTTATTTGCTAGAGAATAGCTCTTATATAAATAAGGATTACTATAATGGATGAGGTTGCGATAAAACTGCATGTGTTATTTAATGTGACAAATGATATGGAATGATCGTGTGCTACAATTTCTTTAGGGTTTTCATTCACCTCTTCAAGATCAGTAATAAAAAGTTTCGTATCAATATCACTCAATGAAGCAAGCATATTTATTTTTCCATGAGTCTGTACATCACAAACACCTAAATATAAAATGACGAAAAATTAATTATTTTGACTGTTTCAACTACAATGTAAATTCTACATTGTAGATGGAATGAAACATTACGATGTAATGTTATTTTACCGCAACACCATCAAACGTTATGTGTCCCAGTGCAAAATTAATGTATGTTTTTGTAAAAAAAATAAGTTATATTAATTTGCAGCTCTTCCTCGTAAATCTTACTCTCTCCTAAAAATCTTTATTAGTCAGTTTAAAAGATAAAAGATTTTAATTATTTGGTATTTCCTTGTGCGCTTGAAAGTGTTGAAAACCCATAACTTTGGAAAAAAATACCTCTAAAATTTCTACATGTACTAATTTCTTTGATTAAGACTGGGTTGAGGTTGAGAGTAAATATTTTTATTTTAAATTCCAATACAACGATAATACTATAAAAATTATATATAAAAAAAATGAATTAATTAATTTAAATTACCATTTCCGGGTCAATTTAATATCTATAATCACATCATTAAAGGATAATTCGAGTGCGAAACGTTTAATATTGTCATCATACATTGATACTAAGTTTTATTTAATAAAGAAAATTAAGGGTTAAAATTTGAAACATTGAAACCCAAAGATGAAAATTGAATTTAAAATACCTTTATAACAATTTAGTTCATTATTTACATTATCACTGGTTCCTACGAGTGCAACATAATTACACCTGTAAAGCATACATGCAATTTTAATTCCGCTGTTGAAGGCTACGACGTTTATAAATATTTTAAAAGTTAGATAAATTAAAAGAAATTACAATGATATCGACCATTATCAATAGGATCTACATTGTAAACCATAAATCCTCTATCGGTTGCAACTGTAAAACAGGCTATTTAAAAAAATTAAACTTTATCAATTAAAACAGTGTACTATAGTTTTGGTTCCATGTTAAAGAATTTAAGCAAGTTTTCGTTGGACGATCAATGTTATTCATTTTTGACTAAAATGTCATTCCCTTAAGTAAATATTTTAATATAATTGGTTGCTTAGAAAGCGATCATTTATTCATGCTTTATATTTTCGATCAAAAATTGCATATCCTTCTTAGTGATTATTATATATACCTAATAGAGTAAATCAATTTAGTATAAAGGATAAAAATAAACACAATCATGTAAAATAACAACAAACTTTCTGTTCTGTAGTAATCATTTAATAGGATTTTGTTTCTGTTTTTACAAAGATGTAAATTATAAAATACTTTCTCCTAAATTTATGCAACTTTCTTTAAATTGTTGATATTTATTAGTTGCTCTTGGGGATGTATTCACAAATTATTTTGTATTACTAGCTTGACTGTTGTTTACTTTGTACAAACAGCAGCTGGCTGTGCCGAGGACCGAGTTTTTAATTTTATTATACAATGAATATATGATCTTAAAATCAATCAAATTATAGTTACACTCTAAAAAATTGTTATAAAAAATATGAATCCCAGAAAATTTTAAATACTTGTAATATGTAATGTTTTCTTCCACCATTGATTTGGTGGATAGAGAAGATCTATATTATTATTATACATCTTAATGATTTTATTTTTAAAAAAAAAGCAAATGGTGTTTTTAATCCTGAAAGACTCATAAATAATACTATACTATACTCATACTCTACTCATAAAGATTTATTTTGTAAAATAAAACTTAGATGTAAACATCACTTGTAAAAAATTGTATTAGAAATTAGTTTTTTAAATTCTACGACTTAATTTTTTAAATACACAATTACACACACAGACATTCAATTTTATAAAGTACAGGATTATGTATAGGATTAACATTTAAAAAAAACTTTAAAAAATAACAAATAACAATAATAAATAATAAAATGCAATAAAGATCAATCTTATTGATTGAAATGATACGAAATTTAGTGAATAATTTAAATTGGAAAAATAGTATGTATTTTATTAATTTCTCTGTTAATTTAAATAGTTCGATCAAATTTTGCAACAAATAATGTAAAAAATCCCAAAAATTCCAAAGTAGTTGACAATAATTCAATAAATAGAAAGGAAGATCAAACTTATTGTAATTTGATAAATATTAATATTTAAATGTGTATGAAAAGTTGTCACTGGTTAAGTTTTTCTCTATCAAAATTTCATTTGCATCAGAAATTCACAGCGTTAAAATCAGAAATTTTGATGTATCTATTCCACCGTTGTTTTCTATTCTTTTTTTACATTTTTAAAATAAACTTATTTTTTTATTTTTTGTTAATAAAAACTTAACCTGCTTTAGACAAAAATATTTAGAAGTTGTTACTTATTGTATGGTTATTATTATAAAGTAAATATGGTTAAAAATATATGTCTGTTATTTGTTTGTTTATTTGTTCCAGTTTATTTAAGAAAGTAAGGGGATTCGAGTTTTACAAAAATGATATTCTTATAACCGTTTTTCTAGAGTGTTGTTTTATTCTAAATTTCAATTTCAGAAATTGAGTCCTTCAAGGTTAAAAACCAAAATTGTCTTTTGTTTTTAAATTCAAACCAGTCCTAGAATTATAAAAATATACATTCTAATAAAAAGTTTTTAATTCATCAAATTATGATAATTATCAAAATTTTCAATTTTGAAATCTTATATCTTCACGGCCAAAACCCCAAATTACTTTTTTTTGTAAAAATTAAGAAAGTCCTATAATTTTATACAACATAAAGTCTGGGATGGTTTTAAAATTTATAAGCATTATCATAAGTGGTAACCTCAAAAACTTAAAATTTTCACGGTTAAAAACCCAAATTACTTTTTTTGAATTACCTTTTTATGAAAAAAGACGTAGAATTTTTAAAAAAATTACAAATGATGAAGTTATATCCAGTTAACACAAAAAATTTCAATCTGATTAAGTGACAACTTCATGGTCAAAAAAGCACTTTAATTTTTTTTTTATTATAATAAAAAGTTTGAATTAATTAACGGTCATATAATTAAAAAAAAATATTATTCTGATACAGCTTATTCCAGTTGATATACATACAAATTAATTATTAATAAAAATTAAAATATTTTAGGGCACATTTGTCACGCCAGGGGGCTGACCGCCTGCCCTGCAAACTCCATAGATCCGCTACTGCATCAATTGGAATTTTCAATCTGAAAAAAAATTAATTTTTACGTTAAAATCCCAGATTACCCTTTTTTAAAAATAATATTTTTGAATAAAAGTAAAAAATTAAGTAATCGAGATACGTTTCAAAAGAGTCACTGAAATGTAACCTTAAAACTTTAAATGTGTATTGTATTAGTTCTTAGATATCATATCACCCAAAGAAGATGAAATGGATTGGAGATCTATTGCGAATAGAGGAACATCATTTTTGTTTATTGTTGAAATTCTAAGAGGTATATTTTAGTATTAAATACTAAATTTTATTGTATAGTGCAGTGTTTCTTAGCCTTTTTTACTTCAGGGTGCACCTGTGAAATAAATAAAAATTTGAGCGCACCTTAAATTTTGATAGAACAAAACACATTAATATTCAAAAATGTGCAAAGATTAAAAACGATAAAAATATAAAATTTATAGAATAATACAGAAATACTCTATTTGATGACTTAAATTTAGTAAAGAACATTTGATGTATGATGAAATGTTGATATTTGTAATGTTCACCATAATATTTAATATAAATACATATTAAATAGTAAATTACTAAAATGTTCATCAAAGAATTGTCAATGTAAAAGTTTGACTTTAATTTTTAAAAATGTATAAATTTTCTTTGCAACACACCTGAACTTTATTCATGGCGCACAAGTGCGCCGCGGCGAACCGATTAAGAATCACTGGTATAGTGCAATGAACACAAAACTTTTTGATATGTGCGCCAGAAAAATAAAAAAAAAATCCGCGGGCCACATGGAAAATATGCATGACGGTATTTTAGATTACAGTAATACCTCACTATAACGAACCAATTCGTTCCGAGATCTTGTTCGTTAAGTGGGAGTTTAATTTATATTGACACAATGTTTTATTATATTTTCATATTATCATATTTTTTTGTGTTTTTTAATTTGTTCGTTAAGCGTTAAAATTTAATGTTTAAGTTAAAGCATTAATAAGTTACTTATTATCTAGTATCATTATATAATATATATATTATTTAAATTCGATAAATACTATTTATTTATAAGTCGATTATATATGATAATTTGTAAAATATCACCGGTGTATTTGGCAATAGATTTGTAATTCGCGGGCCGTCGATTGGTGGCCACTGGTATAGTATAATGGAATTTTTTATTTTTTTTCATACAAATTATACAAACTTTGTATAATTATACTGTTTCAAGAAATCCGATTTGTCCGATTAGTATCTGGGACTGTTAGAAGCATTTCAAGCAATTGAGTGTTAAATTTAAAATGTTAACTCAAGAATCTTAGAAAGGTGTATAAGGTTATATGACATTATAATTCGTTTACAAAATTGTTTAATGGGTTATTTTTCATTTTTGAAGTGGCGACGGGCTTGCTAGGTTCGATTCCAAAAACTACAATCGAACTAAGTTAAATCGTTACATAGATTACATTTAACACACGTGAAAATTATTTACGTTATTCAGTAAATTTTCACTTCATTTTGATTAAATGATGTTTACGTTCATTAATAATAATAATAAATGATCGATACAATTCTAATTTATTATTATTATTGTTAAAAAAAGCTTATCTTCATGTTATTTAAAATTTTTCTTGTGGACCACCTATAATTTCCTGTGGACCACTTTGGGAACCACTGATTTAGTGCAATAGTGAGAAAAGTGTCCCTGTATCTTTTTAGTTGTGTGAATTTTGGTATGTAAAATGTTGTCCATTATTAATCTAATTAAATTTAATTTAAATGCATGTTTTTATAGGATTAGGAATTGTTTTATCTCAAAGTTTTCGAGTTCCTGCCACAATAAATTATCCATTTGAGAAAGGTCCTCTTAGTCCGCGATTTCGCGGTGAACACGCATTGAGAAGGTATGCCTCTGGAGAAGAAAGATGTATTGCGTGTAAACTTTGTGAAGCAATTTGTCCTGCTCAGGTATTTATTTAAAGTTATTAATATAAATTATACATTTCATTTATTTTTGTATATAATAGGTTGTATTTAGGCTATAACCATTGAGGCGGAAACTAGAAAAGATGGAAGTCGTCGTACCACCAGATATGATATAGATATGACAAAATGTATTTACTGTGGTTTGTGCGAAGAAGCTTGTCCTGTGGATGCCATTGTTGAGGTTATATTTATTTACATGTGTAACTTATTTAACGGTTAATTATGTTTTGATCAACCAAGTTTTCCCGTAATATGGCTAGTTTCATAATTTTTCACTCATCTTTTGCATAATCGTCATTTGAAAACAACACAACTAACGTAAAATTAACTGTAGAGTTCAGAGTCTGAACTTCAGACAGTCTGCAATTGTTTCCTGTTACGAAAAATTGACTTATTCAATTATGTATTGTTTATTAGATATATTCAAATGTCAATACTTTTGTGTGTAAGTTTTGGTTTTATTTTAACTACTTATCTCAGTGCGAGTTGTTTCCACTACTTAATGACGTTTAAACAAAAATTAATCCATCATTTTTTTTAATTATTATAGTATACTAATTTTTATGCGTAGATGGGTCCATATTTTTTGTAAATACGTGACTTTCATCCGATTTTTTGAATCGTTAAAAAAAGTAAATTTTATATTTACTAACCATTTTAATTATTTTATAACGGTTAGCATAACGGTATTTATTTTTAACGGAATAAAAAATATAATAAAAAATAAACAATCATGTAGTGTTAAAGATTCTCCATTTAGATATGTAATGTATATATATAAATTCCTTCATAATAAGAATATCATTATAAATCAGAAATATTGTCAATGTAGGTTTTATGTGCGGATTTGAAATTCAATTCAATTTCAAATCTATAAATCATCACTTATTAAATTTATTTCTGTTAATTTAAATATATTAATAATTTTAATAATTAAAGTTTAAATTATATAATTAAACCTGACAAGTTTATTAACTTTGCTCAATATACAAATAACCAATATGTTGTGATGCTCGAAAATGAGTCAAATCCTTTAAAATGTTAATTTGTTTAACAATTAACAATGATATTACATTTTATACATTTTTTTCTTTAAAATGGCTAAATTTAATAGTTAATTAATTTAATAGCAGAAATTATTTAATTTACCTTAATTTGCCACCTCTCGACAAAATATGAAACGTATTCATAATAAAAATATTTAGGGACCAAATTTTGAGTACTCTGCTGAAAGACGAGAAGAATTATTTTACAACAAGGAAAAATTGCTTAGTAATGGAGATAAATGGGAAGATCAAATTGCTGCAAATTTAAAAGCAGATTATTTATACAGATGATTATTATGATTACTAAAAACAAAAAATATCAATAATTTGTTTTTAAAATAAAAAAGTTAATTGAATGTGTAGAACCCCGTAGAGACTTATTAAAACTTTTTAAAACCAATTAAAAAATCGGCAAGATTTAAGAGATAAAATGAATTAAATGTAAATTTAATATCGCGTGTTGAAATATTCAGTAAATGTAAAATTTAGAAAAGATTTAACAATGCGTTTAAAATTTTTTCTAAAATCAATACAATTTTACTAATTTGGATGATCCATATTAATTAAATGTCGTTTTGAATTATGCTTAATAAAATAATAAATGCATTCTTAAGATGAAATTATTTTAAACTGAATTTATACCCTTGAATTGTGGGGTTAGATTAAATTAAATAGTACTTGACACGTTCTGTTATCACATTATGTTAAATTGTATTTAAAATTTCTGTGACGTGAGTATAGCGTAATCAAGTACAATTTGGTTGAAATTTTTTGATTTAATCGATATAACATGTATATTTTGATGGTTGTCCAATCAAAAGTGCATTCCTTTTTGATAAATACTCTTTTTTAGTTTTATCACGTAATACTCATTTGTATTTACAGTACAACTGTAATTATACACTCTGTAATGTAATTTGTCAAATTTTAGTTGAATAACGCCTCCTACTACACACAATTGTTCAATCGATTAATTGTAATTAAAACAAGACAATATATTCCAATCTTGTGTAAATTTAAACATTGCCAGCTAAATAATATTGTGATTAGTATAATTGTTTGTATTATTAACAATTTAATTATCTATAAAATGGCTACATTACTACGAATAGAGTGTTCGTTTTAATGACTGACTTGTGAGACAAATCATTTTATATTATTTCTCTTGTGTATATAATCAAATATACATATAAACGTGTAAATTAGCCCACATTAACAAGAATATCAACACATTACATTTAAATATATAAATTGATATGATTATGCACCAAAAAGATAAAAATTGTTCCTTTTCTATCGAAAATATAATCAGAAAAGAGATTCATCGAGATAAAGACGCCATCGATACTGTTAATAACTTGCAAAGTTTTTCAAATTCTAATTTGCGCAACAATCTACAGTTGAATTATCAAGATTACCTGATTAATTTTATTAATAACCGAAAAATTATTGAAAATGAATATACTCAAACCATTCAACCTAAACTTATTAACCAGTACAACCTCGCCAAAGATTTACAAATCAATGCTTTGGATCCGTATTTTTATGCCAAGAACGCGTATGACAGAAGGACCTATGATCATAGTAAGTATTATATATGCAGTATAATTTTTTAAACATGGTAATATGTTATGAAAATAACGGATTTTTAATTAAGATGTGTCGCGATTTATTTACTTTTTATTTTCCTACGTATTGAATTGATACCCAAACGGTTTACCAAACTTTCACTGTCGTGTCAAGATGGAATAACCATTATACGTTTATAAAAGTTTTTAAAAACTGATATCATTTTGTCATGGTTACGGTCGAGTGTGGTGATTACTTCTAAGATAATTGTTTCTCAAAATTTGTATGTCTGTTATTAATTATAGTGGAACTTTCCTTATTTTACGGGTCACATGATTCTACTCCACGGTCCTCTGTGGAAAGCTAACAAGGGGAAGGACAGAAGAAAATTTTTAGTTGTATATCATTGCTTAATCTTTAATTTAATCAACTTGATTGACAAAAAGTTTTTATCAATGAACCCACAAAGGTTAAAATTAAACTCAAATTTTTAAATTACCATGATATTGTGTGCCAGTTCGAGATATTTACAACAACAATAACAATAATATATATATATAACAATATAATATAAACTAATATATAGTATATAATATATAATAATATATAAAATAATATAACAATAACAATAAATATTTTAATATAACATAATTTTGGCATAATTAAGACATTTACTAACATTACCCACTAATTAAAACGAGTTATCTTACTGATGAAAGCCTCTTTGATATGTCCTATCTACGATTAGGGTTGTTATTTATGTTACAGTAAAATATAATTATAATTATAACCTTAGATCAGGGCCGTGGAGAGAGCACTAGGAGTTATATGACCCGGTCTACAATCATGAGGGGCCTATTTTTTTATTTATTAATAAGCAATGTTGGAAAATTTGTTAAGTGTACCAAAATTTCGATAACCAATGCGAATGAACGATCGATTACGCAATGTATAGATGTCCCATTTTTTAAAAAAATTTTATATTGAGAGTAGCCTAGATTTTAATTTGGGCCAGACCTACAGCTGGCTTTCCACGGCATGCGTTAGATACAAATCATCTCAGAAAGGTAAACTATGTATGCATTGCATATATAGTTATGTAAAATATTTTTAAAAATTTTCGAAAATATTAATGATATATCTGTCTAACCCAGATAATTAGGACCAGAAAACATTCATCAACATTTTGAGAATAATACATATTTTAATGTTTTATACAGTTATGTAGTCAAGACGATAAAAATGACGTATTCCCCTTAAATTAAATAACAATTTTCAACCCTGTCTTCACTAAAAGAAATATAAACTGAAATAGCTGTCGATGATCACTGGTCATATACACATTATTAAACCATAATCAGAGCCGCTTTAAGGCATGGGCAATGTGGGCTGTAGCCCAGGGCCCCTCATTAAAAAGGGGCCCAAATTAATAAAAAATACTTCACATTTATATATTAAGAATCAGTTTATAAGTTTTGAAGTTTGCAGATTTTCTAAACTAAAAATAATTAAGAATGAACTTCGAAATTGCTTAGTTCAACCTCGTTTGAATGCACTCTCCTTAATGTCAATTAAGAATGATATCAGTTTTGATAATATCATATCTGATTTCTCTCAGAAAAAAGTGAGAAAACAACATTTGTGAAGAATTATCAAGAATTTTTTGTGACTGCATGGTGCATTTTTTCAAATGAAAAAGTAAAATTTGTTCATTAATTAATGTAAGTAGGTTTTTGTAAAATAAATAAAAGTTTCTAGAAACCTACATAATATCTTTTAATGCTTTTATTAATACTCAATGAAATAAAACTCTAAGTCTCCAACCAACAGTATGCCCTGTCTTCTAAACAAGGGACCTAAATTTTTTTATCGCTTCGCTCGAAATTTTAAAGGCCCAGGGCCCCGAAGTGGCTTAAGACGGCTCTGACCATAATGTATAAAGGTTTTATTTTTAATGTTTAATACAAATTAATATTTAGTAATTTAATTCAAATCTAATGAGATAAAAATGTATTTTAAACGTTTTATTGAAGGACAAGTTATTCCACATAATGTTAATTTTTCATTAAATTTAATTTGGATAGTGTTTATTTTCAGATCAATGATATATAAGTTGTCGCGAGATTTACATGTCTTGTTTTAATACAATAATTAATTATTCAGGGTATTTTTTAATAAAAAAAAATTATGTCAATTTTATCTAAGGAACAAGTCGACAGCTAGTGATAGCCTAAATTTTCGTGGTTCATTACATAAAAACTACCTTATATACAATAAAATGATTTAATTTTTCCTTCCTTATGTTATCTATATCAGGCAAATATTTGGTCCAAACACATGAATAGTGAGTGCGAAAAAATAAATTTTGCGGGCCGCAATATTAAAACAATTTTACATAATTATTTCATCATTCCTTCACTCTTAGTTTTTTCTCTTACACCAATTTAAAAAGCATTTTTCCATTGCACTGCTTATTTACATATCACAAATATTTATTAAAGGTTTGTTAAAATTTTTTATTATTTACCTGTTTCACAAAATATTACATATATTATATTACATTAGATATTATCACAAATATATCACTTAACAATTTCGCGGACCACACAATTTGATCTGGAGGACTGCATGCGGCCACAGGCCACGCTTTGAACCACCCTGATCTATATCATACATTATATGCACTTAAATTTAAAGTGAATATACCAACAATTGGGCGACAATTAAATTATAAGGCAAATTTAAAATTTTAGTCTGTTAAATCCAAAATTTTTTAACTTAATTGAATTTGATTAATTAATTAATTGAAGATTAATGTTAACTAAATAAAATGCTTTCATTTACGTTGTTTTATCGTAAGCCTGTCGGGTACGCGCTCATTACACTGAATTACTGAACACATACTTTTAATAATGTTTTTAATTTTTTAACTGTTAATTTGTAAAACTGTATATCAAGCTTAAAAAAATACGTAAAATTTATATAAACGAAAATATAAACTATTCAACTTGAAAATTGTACACGTTTAATATAATGTATTAATAACTTGACTAATTAAATAATTAATAAAACGTACCTTTCTTGTGACACGATGTCAAAAATCCAAAATTGAAGAATTGAACCATTTCAAAAATCATTCAAAGAATCTTTATAAAAATTTTAAATGAAAAACCGTGTGATACCAACATTTTTCATCATTTTGAGATTCTATACATGTCACGCTTCAATTCTTTGTCTGGAAATTCATAGCTGGACAACGAGACGTCTAGTCTATTAATTGTACTTGTTTATTAATTGTCGCGTCAATTACATTGTCTGATTCAGTTATTATTAATTAAACATGGTAAAGACAAAAGTATTTACAAATTTTGCTGTCATTTAATTTACAATGTACTATTCCTATTCCACCTCGTTTATATTTAATTAATGAGTTAAACTATTGTTAATGATTTACTGCGTAATGTATTAATCTTTCGTGATAATATGTATTTTATTTTTTATTTATTATTTAAATTAACTTATTTTACAATAAAACCATAACTTTATATTTTGGTAAAGATTAATGAACTATGATGGTATAAACTCAGTTGGGCGCTATTTTATAAATATATCAAAAAATCGATAAGCTCGATTAAATACTATTTTTCATACCTTGGTTCGTTAAAATAAACTTTTCCCTAAAAATTTGTACCTACATTTAAAATTAGCGAATTGAAGACATGATACTATATAATGGTCATAATTTTTCATGTATAGTATAATAAACCAATAATAAAAATATAATAATAATTGATAATTAGTCATATTCATGATAAAAAATATTCATAGAAATTATTGATTTTTAAAGTAATGTTATTGTTATCAATATTTAAACATTATGTGACGATCATCTTAACTTATATAAAACTCTTTGTTGTCTTTCTGTGTTTACTTTAATTTCAATAACTCAGAGTCCTAGAATGTTAACAAAAACGCATTCCAAGTCAGATTTTTAGGGAGATACTAAGATTAATGTCAATCTCAGAAACTTACACCTTTCGGGTCAAAAACCCAATTATCCTTTTTCTAATTTCAGATTTCAGCTGTTTGTACAAAGTAATACAATCTATCAGATATATGATAAAAATCTGAATATGATTATATGAGATTATCAATTTGATTCATTTATTTTCCTAGTCAAATTTTGTGAATCATTTAATCAATGTTGACAGGTGAATTGATTATATTTTTTATCATGCTTAACTTTTGGCGCGACGGATTAAGTAAAATTTTAATTTTTATCATGATAATTGTATTTATTTACACATTAAGTTTTTTTATTAGTTAATTAAACTTATTTATTAAACATTATTATTATTATAATAGTATATAATGAAGTATAAATAATATTTAATTTTTAGAATTCCAATCTAATAGTTATTCAAAATGCTACCGCAGACGAAAAGCTCGAACCGTGTTTAGTGATCTACAACTTAATGGACTAGAATCACGATTTGATATTCAAAGATATTTATCTACCCCAGGTATTTTTTTCATTTATAAGTTTATTATGATAACGAAAATATGAATATATTAATCAAAATTTTAGAACGAATTGAACTGGCCAATAAACTACAATTATCTGAAACACAAGTAAATTTTTAATGATTTGTTCATATAATATTCAGGACCGTAGAGAGTCAGCAGTAGCCCGGACAAGATGGAAATTGTAGGCCCCTATAATTTTTTTTAAAAATAGCACCTGTAATAGAGATAATTTTCTAATCTTAATCGATCGTTCATTATTTAAAAATTAAAATTATTACCGTTGGAAATCGCATAGAACATTTTATAATACGATAATTTTGGTATACTTAAGAAATTTTCCAACATAACCTATTAATAAATTAAAAAGGTAGACTCTCATGGTTGTAGGCCTGGGAATATGGCCTCTATTCAATCTCCAGGTCCTGATAATATTGCATTTATTTCATTAATTACAATATTTGAATTACTGTAGATTCCGCTTATAGTGTTCAGTCATCACAATGGGTCTCATCGACTGGTTAGACAGATTTTGACCTTTATAAGTGCAGTTTGTTATATGTATGCCATATTTTTCAATGATCAATTTTAATCATCTACTACTAATTTTTATATAAGTGTTTTTCAACATTTTTTCCATTGGAGCGCCCTTGGAAGTATATAAAAAATTTTGGCTCAAAACAAATTGCACTAAAGTTTTAATGTTGATCACTATAACGGGCCAGTTTTATTGCTAAATATTTAGTTAAATGATTTAATTAATTTAGGTAAAGACATGGTTTCAAAATAGAAGAATGAAACATAAAAAAATAAATAGAAAAAACACAGATAATGATGAAGATTAAATGTTTATTTGTATACAATTAGAATAAATACCAAAATTCACATTGAAAACATAAATATATGTCAGTTAGCCTTCTTCACGAAACAAATACACTTTTCCATCGCTTATTCCAGCATATATAGGTTTATGAGATAATTTGTCATTATCTATTGCATAAAATGACTTTGTACTTGCTGTTATCCTTCCAATCACCTAAAATAAATAGTAAAGTTATAATACAGTTGTATGAAAGTATATATTTGTGTAATCAGACTTGTAAAATGTGTAAAAACTTGTAAATTTTCAGATTTCACGAATTAAGCAATATTACATATGCTACGTTTAAATAATATACCTTGGTCAATGACACTGCCTATAAAAAAAAATGACGAAATTTTTTTTATATTTTATAAAGAGATTTCAATATGAAAGATTAATATTAGATTAAAAAAGTTTTTTAAAAGACCTGATTTATCATTTGAAATTGATAATATACATTTAAATTTGCTCTGTCAATAAGACGTACATCATTGACATCTGATCCTGCGGTAGCAATAATAGATTTAGAAACAAATTGTACACAGTAAAGCTATTTATTAATAATTATAAAAATCAATTTTTGAATTATTATTATGTTAATATACCTGAGACGTTCTACTGACGTCTTCTAAAACATCTCTTATTTTATTTCCTGTTTTGAAATCCCACAACTAAAATTTTTTGATCAATAATATTTTCAAAATTATAAATCAATACAAATGAGGGTTCCCGGGAGAAGAATCATAATGAAAAATATTTTTATTTACTATACGTATGTACATTATACATATGTATATTACTAATTGATTAATTCAACCTGCAGCGTGTTAGATTTTCTCCAAGACCCCGTCAAAATTTGATCATTTTCTGGATCAATATCTAATCCGTCTCCACACAAATGTGGACCAGATATATGTCTAAATAAAGTATAATATTTTTAATGAGTTAAAATAATATAACAGCGTTTCTCAACCTGCCCAAACAATTAGTGTGAGACTAACTAAATGATAACCATTACTTATGATTATAATTATATAAGCTTCATTTTTGCGAATTTTTTATCTACTCCTGAGAATAAATATTATTCATATAATAATAATATATAAAATTATTAAAATGTGAGAGTGCTGTACTAGTGATCCAAACTGAAAAATACTGGTATAATGATAAAATTACCTTGATGAGTGCGTTTCTCTGTCATCCCAAAACTAAAACTATTATTTAATTTAAAACACAAATCTAACGGTTATAATAATTAACTAATCTTTTAACATGGCACAAGCCTTTGTCGCCGCTATTACCATTTTTTGGTAGTTAAAAATATTTTATATTGTTATGTATTATTCTGCCGTGTTAAGTCCAACACTGGGTCACGTAATGAAAAATAAGAAATGACAAAAAATTAGTAATTTTTTATTATCCACATATTTTATGTCCAGTCTCTAGTTTAGAGCAACGTTCATTTGAGCAATGCATCTTAGAGCAGGGGTGCACAACCTGCGGCCGTAAGAGCGTTTATGTGCAGCCATGGGCAATCCATGCCATTATAATACAATATATCATTTTACTTCAAATTCAAGGGAAATATTTTTATCAAAATGGATTTAAACTCTCTCAATGTTAAATTAAATTTTGTGCGGCCGTAGTATTAATGAGTAAAGTAGGTTTGCGGTTGAATTAATGGAAAGGTTGCGCACCCTGTCTTAGAACGATATAATCATCGATTTTGCTTCATACTGTTTTTATGTAAAAAAAGTGTGTTAAATATTTTCATACAAATTTGAACTGTTTCATTTTCTAATTTCAAAATTGAATTACACTAATAAACAATTTCCAACTTTTTGTTGTGCACCAAGCAAAAAGTAATGTCATATGAAAGATAATTTTGAGATTTTAAGAATGAGATATATCATTACAAAAATCTAAAGGCAGTTTTTTAATAAATCCACAAAAAGTAAATGTTTAATTTTTTAAAAAATATATCAAAAACCTAAAACTTTGATTCTCTGTTTCAGTACTTTATAATTATTATTTTTTGATGATAATTTTATAATAAATACTACATTAACTATTCTATCGGACTAATTCATCAAAAGGTACATATTTTATAATAAATCTTTAGAAAAATCTTAAACCATCGAAATGTTCCATATAAAGTTTATAATAATATGACAACTATCGAATCACATTTAAAATAAATTATAATCCTTACTTTTATATTTTAGGCAATATTTGTTTGTGTGTGTGTTACCCTTTATTTCAACAACTATTAGTCTTAGAATTTTATAAAGTCCACATTTCAATTACAGTTTTTTCCAGGAGAGTTAACAAAATAAATTTCAACCTCAAAAACTCACATCTTACGGGTCAAAAAATCCAATTGTCCTTTTTTGAAAATTAAACGAGTTCGAGAATTTAAAAAAAATATATACTCTGATACTGATTTTAAAATCATAAATAGTATCATCAATTTAAATTTAAAAAAAAATATCTTCAGTGCCAAAACCACAAATTACCCTGTTTTTGTGAATGAAAACAGCCCTAGAATTTAAAAAAATTTACAGGTGGTACAGTTGTATACTGTTAACACACACAAAAAATTTCAATCCGAATAAATGATGCCTTCACGGTCAAAAAAGCATTTTAATATTCATATATTTTTTTTACGAATTATTTTATTAAAACAAAAAATGTGAAATAATTAACGGTCCGAAAAATAAAAAAAAGAAGATTATTCTGATAGAGCTTATTCCAGTTAATATAAATACAAAATTTCAACCCTCAGAAATCTACGCATTGTCGGTGAAAAATAATTTTTAGTATATTATCAACCACTATTTTTCAAATTTAAATTAAATTAATAATATATATGATGGAAAATAATAGGTGACCGAGCCAGTGTTGTAGTTGAAAAAAAAGCTTTAAATTTCAAATTGAAAATGGGACTGAAAATCTATAAATTTTCTTGACTCTCTAAAACACGAATTAATGGATATAAATTGATAATTTTTTTAGAAATGATAGACGATATGATTGGTGTTCGATTAATTCGATTAGATGCATTGTAAAGACATACTAATGTACTTTAAATTGTACCTGAAAAACATGTTCCATTTTGGGAACATTGACCGGATAAAGGTTAACCTTTAAATAAGTAAAATAAGAATTGAAAATGTAAATATTGATCCTACAATTTCAAAAAAATGTGCATTGATCGTCTACACATTTCCAATAATTAAATATGGGTGAAAATCTATATAATTCTATCCTTCGGAATTTTTTTCATTGCTACCCAATTTTTGAATCTCAAATTCTCATTTTCAAAACATTTTATATAAAATTTAAATTAAATATGCAACAACAATTACTAAAAGTAATACAAATTTGTTGGTATCATTTTTATATTTATTACAATCCTTTGCAATATTGGTAAAATTCACCTGAAATATGTTTATAAAGTGCTGATTCCGTTAATTGTTGATACATAATTGGGATTTTAAGTATTTATTAAATTGGTACTGAATATATATTATCACATTGAAAATTATACAACCTATTTTTTATTTTTTATTTTTTTTGGAATTTATGCTATTTATGACAATTTTTAGGATTAAATTGTTTTTACTTTATTTTTAATGTTATACACACATTCTGTCTAATAAATTAAAAAAATGGGAAACAATTATTCTTAAAATTCTTTACGTAAATGTTAACAAAACAGAATTATAATAAAAATGGGCCCTCGGCAGAGCTAGGTGCTGTTTGTACGTAGTACATAACAGTCAACCTAGTTTACTTATAAAATAAATGCTCATATTAAAATGTTGCTCAATTTAAACGAAATTAAATTTTTAAAATAGAGAGAATCTACTCTATAATTTTAAATTTAAGAATATTTCAATTTCTCTTTAAATTCTAATTTTAAAAAGAAACCTGTATAGTATCATCCCAACCACCGGAAATGAATACATTTTTATGATTTGGATGATATTTTGCTGAAAATACTCTCCCTCTATGTCCGTTCATTTTGTCTTTAGAGTGACTAAATTTTTTGGTTTGTAAATAAGTAATCTTTTTATTATTATTATAATGAATTGTATCTAATTACCTGGCTTTATGACGAGTTAAAATATTACAAGTATTGAAATCATAGGTATATATAACACAATCCACACCACAACTTATAAATTTAGAACCATCTGTGCTAAAAGAACAATACAAGGTTTGTCTGTTTTCGTTAATTGTAAATAAGCAAGTCTGTGTGGCATAATGCCACAATCTAATATTCCCTGATATATCTACATTTTTTTATTATATAATTTATTTATTCACAAATGGTTACCAATTTTTACAAGACGTGAGTTATTAACACTAAGTAATTGTAAGTAATAACTGCCTTTTATAAACCAAATGTCTATAAATAAAAAATAAAAAATTACGACTAGCTAACAACACAGTCGTAATTTGTAAGTTTTCCGTCATATAATTATTGTTAAAATGAATAGACGTGCAGGCTTGAGATTCATTGTCATTGAGAACATTTAAAAGTTTTCCATGAGGTGAAGTGTACAACTAACAATGTAATTCCAATGTAAAAAGTTAAAAAGAGTAAAATTGAACAATAACCTGTATAAGACCATTAGAAAACCCCACGGCAAAATGTGAACCATCCGGTGCAAATCGCAAGCACATACATATAAAATTAGTATCTCTAAAAAACATGTAAAGCAAAAAGATACAGAAAATACATAATATTAACAATTCGAATTCCTCCTTCGACATCAACACCCTTAAATAAAGGTGTATTGAATAGACTTGAATTAATATTTTCAATACATGGAATAGATGAAGTTCTACGCTTATTCCTAAAGTTTAAATTGGTTTCAGACGTATCCAAAATCATTTTTTGGAACTGTACTAATTTTGGAGCATCCTCTTGATCATATTCAGTGTCATCTAAATAAAAAATGAACAAAATAGCAAATTAAACCTTTTATTGCGTCAAACAATTCTTTCATTTAAAAATTGTTTCTGTGTATCCAGTTAATGTGTATCATAAGTAATGTCATTTGGATCAACAAAAAAATTAAAAACTAAATATACCTCCGTTAGTCAACATTTACACTTTAATTTTAATTTATAAATACAAAAGTACTAAAAATATGTTAAAAAATTAAATTAATTTATTATAGTAATGTGGTTAAATATAAAAAATGCCATAATGATTCAAATTTGAAGCCAGTTAAATGTTTATTTGTACTAAATTGTTTATTGAGAAAAGTAATGGATTATGTAACATACAACTTTTAAATGCGTTTTAATTAGACAATAATCATATTTTAATAATAATTGTATTTGAAAATATAATAACAATAAAACAATAAAATATGCAAGATCATTAAATTAATCAGCTAAACTTTAGCCTAAATCTAAGAATAGTCTGGTTGAAATTCTACAATTTTAGTAATTATTTAGTTTGTAATAAAGTTTGTAAATTTTAAATTTGCGCTATTTTTTAAATTTATAAATTTTGATTACAGGCAAAATATTTTTACATGTCAAAAAGTTTTTACAATATTACTTATGATTATAAAGGAGAGGTTGCAGATGATTATATTAAAAAAAAATCTGTAAAAAAAATGAATTTTGATGATTGCAAGATTAATGACGATTTTGTCAATTTTGTTGATGGTAATTTTTATACTTACATTTTAGACATTATACTGTGTTTTAGACAATGATTTAGTGTTCGTTTTGAATTTTCTATTATGTTTCAGTCTCGAAATATATTTGATAAATATGGTTTAATTCAAGGATAATACAATAATTGACTACTGTAGAATCTACAGTGTAGATAAAGGGTTTCCAAAGTGGGCGATTTTCATCTGGGGGTGATTTAAAAAAATTATAAAAACATTAATAGAAATTTTTTTTTAATATATATGTATATTTCAGTATAGTAAAATTGATCCTGTACCAAATTTAAAATATACTTCCTTGTTCCTTGTCAATTTTTATTGATTGTTTTATTATAGCATTTTAATTATTAATTACAGTGTGTATTCGAAAAACGATTTTAGATGGATAGAGTGGAGCGTTGATGAATTTTTTGGTTGTAAGCAGAGCCGTCTTAAGCCACTTCGTGACCCTGGGCTAAGCAAAGGGCCGGCCCCTTTAAAATTTCGAGGGGAGCGATAAAAAAAATTTAGGTCCCCTGTTTAGAAGACAGGGCATACTGTTGGTTTGAGAATTATAGTCTTATGTCATTGAGTATTAATAAAAGCATTATATTTTAATTTGAATAATTACCAGAACCTTGATTCTTTAAACTATTTTAATTCCCACACTTCAAAACTTATAAACTAATTCTTAAAGTTATAAATGTAAAGTATTTTTTAATAAATTGGGGCCTCTTTTTGCACTTTTATTAATTTGGGGCCCTG
This sequence comes from Intoshia linei, assembly GCA_001642005.1. Classification (NCBI taxonomy): domain Eukaryota; kingdom Metazoa; phylum Orthonectida; family Rhopaluridae; genus Intoshia; species Intoshia linei. The sequence goes on along the minus strand of LWCA01000125.1, from coordinate 18,194 downwards.
GGCTACAGCCCATATTGCCAATGCCTTAAAACGGCTCTGGTTGTAAAGGGATATTTTTATAGCAAGTTTGAGATCTACTAATATGAACAATGACAGTAATAAATATATTATTTTTTAATTAACATATAATCTACTTTTTTAATTATTAAATATCGACTTTGGACATAATGAGTTGAATCAAAAAAAAATTTGGTTATTAAATAACTAATACCAATACGATAATGGAAAATTTTTTTAGGAGGCATTGAGAAAATATATTGCTAAAAAGGGTGCGGTAGACAAAATTAGTTTGGGAACCCCTGGTGTAGATAAATGTAAAATTTTTTAATAGAATGGGAAAAACTTTTTTGACCCAAAAATCAGTACATGTACGTGTATCAGTACGTATAACATGTTTTCAAACAGATTATTATATTTTCTTTTTTTTGTAGCGTTTCATATCACGAAAATTTGTTTTTATCAGATTTTTTCATGATTTATTAAGAATTACTTAAATTATATGAATTAAACTTAAGAAAATTTTTTTAGTACGTATGTCAATCAGAAATTTCCAAAGTATCCGTTTAATGTTTTAGTTTTAAAATGGTTCCACTTGTGACTATTCTCCACTAACTAAGTCCAGTTTTTCTTAGTCTTTTTTGATTGGGGTGAACTTGTATATATTTTGTACCTTGCTTTAATGGTTCCAAAAAAAATTCTGATTCAACTGACCCTAAGTCAGTTGTTTCCGATTGGGCCCTTGAACCCCTTAGAGATCCAAAACTATATGTCTGGGGCAGAGCCGTTTTAACGCATGGGCAATATGGGATGTAGCCCAGGGACGCTCATTAAAAAGGCCCCAAATTAATAAAAGTACTTTACATTTATATCTTAAAAAGAGCTCTTAATTCTTAAGAGATTATCTTAAAATGACTGCATGGTGCATATTTTCAAATGAAAAAGTAAACTTTGTTCATTAATTATTGTAATTAGGTTTTTGTAAAAAAATAAGTTACTAGAAATATACATAATATCTTTTAATGCTTTTATTAATACTCAATGAAATAAGAATCTAAGTTTCCAACCAACAGTATGCCCTGCCTTATAAACAGGACCTAATTTTTTTTTTTTTTATTGCTTCGCTCGAAATTTTAAAGCGATTCCGGCCCTTTGCTTAGCCCAGGGCTACGAAGTGGCTTAATACGGGTCTGTAAGATTCAAATAAAATATGAAAAAAATTTTATCAACTTATCTTTATTGTTATAGGAGAATTTTTAATATTTATTACAGAATTGCCGGATGTTTGGAGTGTATCCTTAAGCCTATACGACCGCTACATTAATATTTAAACAACCCCAATTTTATTCCAAATTTAATAAAAATACAGTGCCATAAGTGTTAATAAAAAATAAAATTTCAAACAACCAGGGAAAAGTCGACTTTATCCAAGCACAATATAAAAAATTCAATTTTATTATACATCAAGGAAAAATCGTTTTTTTCCAATATTTTTTTAAAAAAAATTTCATTTTTGTTATAAATGTTTCTATTTCATGTTTCCTTTAGGGTCCAAAAAAATAAATATTTTCAAAGGGGTACGTACACTATTTGAATCGGTAACCACTCTCTAGTGATAGGTATCGGCTCTCCTTAAATTCTACCAACACATATAAAAGTTGATAGGGCGATCCGCTTTAGAAACACTGCCCTAGTCTCACATACTTGCTTTCAGCTAATTATTCTATAATTATTGAAATGTGTAGTTTAGTTAATGTTAAACCTGATGATATACCAGTAATCCAAAAAAAAATTGATGGAATCGAGAAAATTCAAAAACTTGCAATTTGTGTTGATGATTTGACCCTACATCATGAAGGTTAACATTACTTTAAAGATTAGTTCGAGTTTTTAAATTTAAATTTTCACAATAAATGATACCTTATAACAGGGATGGGTAACCCATTTCATACATAAGGCCAGATTCCAATAATTTGAAATTGATAAGGCCGCACCGTGAGATAAAAAAATATAGTCATATAGATCCTAACTTACAATTTAAATTGAAATTTTTTGTGTGTGTTAACAGGATACAACTGTATCACCTATAAATTTTTTTAATTGTAGGGCTGTTTTCATTAAAAAAAAGGGTAATTTGGGCATTTGGTCCTGTAGATATAATTTAAATTGTCGAACTCGTTTGATTTTCAAAAAAAGGATAATTGGACTTTTTGACCCGTAAGATGTGAGTTTGGGAGGTTGAAATTTATCTTACTAAAACCCTCGGATAAAACTGTAATAGAAATGTGGACTTTATAAAATTCTAAGACTGGTAATTATTGAAATTAACGATAACACACACACAAAGCATATTATATAAGTCAGGATTGTTTGCAATTTTTAAAGTTGATCATCAATACAAAATTTCTTAAGCTGTTAAATAATATAGAAACGAAAACCAATTCAATTCATCAAAACTAAAGATTATACCGAAAGTTTTAATGGTCGATAAAAATTTTCTTAAAACTTATTAAGAAATTAAATATATTTTAATGAGTTTTGTGACATGTTTTTCTCAAAGAAATAGCTTTTAATAGAAAATTTATATCGCATAATAAATAATACGCATCCCAATTAGATAACTACACTGCACAAGGTGCAGTGCACATTTATAATAATTTTAATAATGCAATTTAGTTAAGAAAAATAACATGTCTTTATCTAAATTAGAAAATATGATTTCAATCTTAAAAAAAACCACAGGAATGTCCTTATCATATTGTGAAATTGGTAATTTTTTAAATTAATAGATTTAATATTAAATTAGACAATAAAATTAACATAAATATAAATTTCTCACAAGATGAAAGTCAACAACTCACATTTATTTACACCGAAAATGGTTTCAAAGGTTATCATGTTTTATGTTTATTTATGTATTTATGTTTTAAATTGGTACATTATTAGTTTATAAATATTTTTTTGATAAAATTATCAACTACAATCAATGTTCTTAATTTCTAATTGCAATTTGCAACATAAATACAAATGTACCTAAATTATAGATTTATATGAAATATTTATTGAATTTGATAAATTTAATTTTTATACTAAATTTCTATAATAAATTTGGGCTAATTAATATTTTAAGTAGTTTGTTTTTTAACCTTCATTAATGAATAGGAAATTTAGGATATAGCAATTTTTGTGATTTGACCAAAATAATGCAAAATTGTACAAATGAAGAAAATGGTAAATTAGATTTCTTAAAAACAATTCTAATGTGTAAAAATTTGTAATATAATATTAAATTTTTAAATATGGATACATAATTTTAACCTCGTTATATTAAATTTAGTAAATATTGTAATATATTTTTTGTATTGATATCAACATGAAAGAAATTAGAAATAGATATTTTTCCTTTAGTAGTGATGCGATCAAGTCTGGAGGTAAATTAAAAAAAGCTATTCGTACTTCACAAGACAATTTTACTCCATTACATGAAGCGATATTCACAAAAAATATGGTTTTAACGTTAGATGTACTTTATAATTAATAATTATTGTACTTTAATTAAATCTACGGTATTAGGTGTAACATTGCAAATATTATTGGACTAATTAATTTTACTTGGAAAAAATATTATTAGATTAATTTAGCTTAGACATTCTAAGCTAGTCGAAATATATACGTTCAGAAATCTAAGGACCACGGTGGTAACATGATCGTTACTTGATTGAAACAGTTTACAGATATACCATAAATTTCATAGTCTAGAGGGGTATTTGTAATTTCTAGGGCTGTTAGTTTCTATTGTAGTGCCAGGAGTAGAACATTATGCATTATTCAAAAAAATGAGGAACCTAGTGATCTTTAAGGCAGTGGTTTCCAAACCGTGGGCCTTAGACAAAATTAGATGCGTTACGAGATTTTTAATTATAATTCCAAAATTTTAAATTTTACATAATTTTGTGTTTTGTGTTACATTCGTATATATTTTATATTTATAATTTTCAACTTATGATAGTTTAAGTTAAGTTTAAGTAAACAAATGACCAAACGGTTGATAGTCATTTTGATAATTTTTCAACATTTTTTTGGGACTATTCCACAAAACTCTTTCAAATTTTTCGGGCTATATTTGAATATTTGAAGTTTTAAGAAATTTTTTTACATATAGGATGTATCTTCAAATGTTTCATTAATTTTGAGTGCGTGACAACAGTAAAAAGTTTTGGAACCACTGCACTTAAGTCATATGTCCCTAGTCACTATTATCGATTCTTTTCAGTTTTAAATTATGTAGTATCAATTTAGTTGATTGAAACTTCAGACGTAAATGAAACAACACTATATGATAAACGAACAGCATTACATTTGTGTGGTTTGACAAATAATGGAGAAATTGCAAATACTTTGTTGTGTCACAATGTGAATGTTAATCAAATTGATTTTTACGGTAGTACTCCATTTATGACTGCTGTAATTTCAGGGTCTCTAAAAGTGGCAAAATTATTGAAAGAAACTAACCAAATTGACATTAATGAAAGAGATAATTTTGGTTGCACTGCAATTATGATGGCTGCCATTAAAGGAAATTACCCCATGATTTTATACTTGCTTAACTCAAAATTTAACAGTGACATTCTTTTCAATTTACAGGTATTTTACTATTTATTAAATTTTTTTTTACGTCAAATTGTGGAAAACTAGGTTATCGGAAAAATTCGAAGAAAGTTTTATTAAAACAGTTTGATTCAAATCTTGGAAAAATTTTGTAAATAGTGCTTTTGCTCTCAACGCAGATAATATATTCAAATTTTTATTAAACCACGTGTTCCTTAATTTTTTTGAACTATAACCAGTAATTTCACATTAAATTTTAAGCAACGGGAAAAATTTAATTTCTAAGAAATTTTATCTAAATGCTAGTTGACTGTTATGCCGAGCGCGGATATTTTTATTCTACCAAAAAAATAAATTCACATAATAATAAGAAAATCTAACTTAAAAATGCAAAATTTAAACTATTCACTATTATCAACCCTTTAAAGGAGTAGTTTTAAAGAAATTTTCAAAATATTTCCAAATACTTTTTTGCTTCGCTCAAAACTTTAAAGGACCTCCGGTCCTTTGCTTAGCCCAAGGCCACGAAGTGGCTTAAAACGGCTCTGGTTCTAGGCCAGTTTTCATTTTTAAAAAAAAGTAATCTGGGTTTTGATCGTGAAAATTATCTTTTTATCCCAGAAGTTATGTTGTATAAAATTCTAGGACTTTTAATTTTTACAAAAAATGGTAATTTGTGGTTTTGGCCGTAAAGATATTAGATTTTAAAATTGAAAATGATCATAATGTTAATGATTTTAAAATCTTTATCAGATTCCATATTTTTTATAATTCTAGGACGGATTTGAATTTCAAAAAAAGGACAATTGGGTTTTTGACCTTGAAGGATTCAATTTCTGAAAATGAAATTTTCGATAAAACAACACTCTCCAAAATCGTAATAGAAATATGGAATTTTTAAAACCCGACTCCTTACTTTTTTAACGTAAATAAACTGAAACAGACAGATAAATTAACAAATAGACATAGATTTTTAACGAGAATTTTTTTAAATTCAACCATTATTACTAAAATCCAACCTTTTTTCAATAAAAATACTTAGAAACCGAGGAAGACCACTATAACATCTAATCAAGCAAATATCAAATATTTCAATGACGGAAAAATCTATATTGAATACATATTTTTATCAATAATCCTTCTATTTAAGAACTTTAATTTGTTTTTTTTGTGTTACTGAGTTTTTATGGGATACTCTGAAAATCGATAAAATTGAATTCTTCCCTAAAGGGTTGTAAAACTGGACTTTATCCTTAAGGGTTAATAAAACTAGATTTTTAGTAAAAATGGTTGGATTTAAGTAGACGCCCATTTTTAACTAAATTACTTTATATAATAATGGATTATCAGTATATTACAGTCTAAGTCCTTATTATAGCGTACAATTATTATAATTGAATACTAAATTTTGTTAATTTTTTGCACAGGAGCTGTTCAACACAGTTCGAAGCATTCACTTCAAACTTCCATATGTATAAATCATTCAGTAACATTTTTTAACTGTAACATAATTCGAATCGTGATTCCGACCGCTTTGCATAACTCTGACCAAGAACTGACTTTGTAAATACTTTTATTAGAGGGAACGGTAAGTCTTTTTAAATTTTCCGTTATTAAATCTACATTTTAAAATTAATTCGTGTAATATAAATTTAAATTCTTGTTTTAATTGAAAGCAGTAATATTACATGTATTTAAATTACTGTTTTTTTATTAATAATGTTGATATTATTTAATACATTATTTATTTAAGAGTCAAATATTTATTACTGACATTATTGAATTAATTTTTTCATTATATCTCATTATAATTAAATTTCATTAAAATTAAATTAAAATTTGAGGCATTTTTTGAAATGAAATTTGTCAAAAATGGCTAACGAACCAGCTTGATTTATAAAAAACATAAGCGCCTATAAAATACTAATTTAAATTCAAATTTTGATGAATCATTCACATTAATAATTTTCATTGTAGAAATAAATAAATATGGTATATCTGTAATTTATTTCAATATTGTTGATAAAAAGTGAATTAACTAACGGGTGAAAAATAGCACCCACCCACTTAGACGATGAAAAATATAATAATTAACCAATTTATAGATATTTGGAATTGACATTCATCTTTTTAAAGAAAGTCATTTCTAGTCATTTTTGGGAAAGTTTTAATCAAATCATAAAAACTGACTTTGGATAAAATATATAAAAATACCTATAAAAAGTATGATGTAATTAAAAATATACATAATTTATTTTATAATTAAAAATTAGTCCAAAACTGGAAACACTGCGTTACATTACGCCATAGAAGAAGGAAGTATAGAAATTGTTGAATTATTACTAAATTGCAAGATTGATATATTTTTAGTAAACTCTTTGGGTTACTACCCAAGTGATTTGGCTTCAAAGTGGCCTGAAATCGATAAAATTTTAAATTTTCACATAAACCATGATGATCAAATCAAACACACAAAGAATTATTGGACTAGTCATGGAGGAGGTTTAAAATACTTTAATAAATCTGATGAATTAATTTCATTAAAAAACGAAAGTTTAAATAGCATTAAAAACTCTGACGGCTTATCAAATACAATGCAGTCTATACTTGACGTTTTGGAAAAAGGACGAAAAAACAATACACAAATTCCTGTAGCAGAAAAAAATTTAATCGACAAAGCATTAAGTAAATTCCACTTGACAAAAATTTTAAAGCAAGTTCAAACTCCTGAATTTGAAAAACATTTTTCAATTGTAACTGTGATTGAATCTTTGATGAATGAGATTCAACACGAGTCTTTTGTTATACAAACTATATATCGAGATTTCGGAAATATGTTGATATTAGATATTCATAAACAAGTGGACAGGTCAACTAGTTTGTGTTACAAGTACGACGTTTTTGAAAAAAATAATGTTGATTCAAATTCAGAATCCATTGATGCTAAAACTAATCAGGATGATAAACAATTGTCTAAGGAATCGAAATTTGTATCTAAAAACTTGTCGAGTTTGATTGTGCATTTGAATCAACTTAAAGTTAAGTGTTTTTCATTGTCAAATGAATTGAAAAAATTGGACACGACTATAAAAAATTGTTTATAGTTAGTAAAAAATTATATTATATGGTTTCATATTCTTGTGTTTTCTTGGCCTTTCTAATAGCTCCAGTGAAAATTATAGCCAAGAGAGGAATGGCTATAATAATTGATACGAGAACTATTAACCATATTGATATTGAGGTTAGTAAAATATCCGACTTTGAAATTGTAAAAGACCTAATATAGTGAATAAAGTAGTTATAAATAAGGCAAGGTTTTTGGTATATTTTTGTTAGAGAGGATTAACCCTTACGAGACAATTGCATGTATAGATGCCAAAAATACACTCATAAATTTACATTGGTTTGTATACAAACCAAAATAAGGCGGTACCAATATAAATTATGAACAAATTACTGCTCATACAATAACCTGTAATATGCGTAAAAATTAATTTTATTATCAACATTTACTTTGTGCCAACAATAAAATAAATTATATTCTAATAAAATACAATCACACGACGTCATTGTAATTACGTGTCATAAATTAATAATTATTTATTGCTAATTCTAAGCTAAATATTAAAGCCAAATTTAAGTGGTTCACTTTACAAATCAATAACATTTGAAATATGTGAATTTTTAAGCATTAAATTTTAGTGTTTTTTAACATTTCAAAAGTGAAATTTTTTGCTTTCAATTTTTTAAAATCAGCATATTCTCGTAAGAGTTAAAGCTTAATGATTTAAGTGTGTAAATTTTTTTTAATACAGAAATAACCAATTTACCAATTAACATGACAAAATTAATTTATACGGGTCCCAATTATCACTTACTTATACATCTATAATAGGCGATTTTTTTATAAATTGTACTTAAAACCGGGGTAATAGTGACAGCAATTCATACAATTTTATGGTAATGTTTAGTAAATTAACCCTCAATTTATGAACACATGAAAATAAAATTTTACTTTCCCTAATTATAATGATACTAGGTTGACTGTTATGTACTACATACAAACATTCTCACAGAACAACAAACACACAGAAATTCTAGGGCTGTTTTCATTAAAAAAAGAAGGGTAATTTGTGGTTTTGGCCCTGAAGATATAATTTTTTTAAATTTAAATTTATGATAATGTTTATGATTTTAAAATCCGTATCAACGTATATATTTTTTAAAATCTCCAACTCGTTTGACTTTCAAAAAGAGGGACAATTGGGGTTTTTGACCCGTAAGATGTGAGTTTGAGAGGTTTAAATTATGTTTGCGAACATCCCCGGAAAAAAGTGTAATTGAAATGTGGACTTTATAAAATTCTAAAACGGATAGTTATTTAAATAAAGCTGAACACATACACAAACAAAAATCGCGTAGCATATTATATATTTAAGGATAAACTTTACCAGAAAATGTGATTTGTATTATTGACTGGAATTTCGTCACTTTTTCCAAAGTAAAATATTCTATTCCAATCTTTGTAGGGATGATAGTTTGAAAAAGTTGTAAAAAGGTCATTGTATCTGATTTTATCTAACGGTAATTTGTCTTCTTGAACATACATTGATTTGTCAGTTTCTAGTGAATCAGTTGAATAGGCAATTGATTTCCACGCAAAGTAGGTACTTTCATTTACATTCGCCATTTTTAAAAAAACATACTAATATTTTTTTAATTTTAATTTAATGGTAAATTTGAATTATAATTGAAATTACTTTAAAATTATAAGGACTATTCATGTCGTCAATATATTTTCTAGTTGTTTTGGTTAATATGGAATTGCGCACACTTTCAGAATAAAACCGATATTCAATAGACAAATGGCTATTAGAAAGTGTAGCAAAATTGACTAATTCAATTTTTACGGAAACGGAATCGGGGTTAATTTCCATTTTAGGATAATATGAAGCTCTGCCATTTTTTCCAATCATGTCCAACTATAAAATTTAAAATATTTGATACATAAAATATATAATTATACTTCAATGTAAATTTCCTTGTTTTTTTTTTCAGTAGGTATCACACCTTTAAGAATGTGCGTGTTACCCTTGCTATAACATTCCCATTTAGCACAACTAACATCATCTGTATTTATAATCTTTCGTATTTTTTTTTCGTACACAAATTCATGTATCTAATTAAATTAAGAATCGGAAAACAATGTATTAATTTACTTTGGAAAGTGTAAACCCAGACACATATTTAGGACCTAAAAATGACACTATTGGAGGTTTAGTATCTGGGTCAAATAAATGCCAATCTACTTGGGCGGTTTCATTTAATTGTGAGTGCACATACATGATTGCTGGGTATTGGATTGCAGCCATAAAAACATGCAATGTATCAATAGCATTTGTGCCATTTAAGTAATGCAAGTGGACAGTGTCATTCTTTGAGAATGTTTTTCCATAGTTGGCAGTATAATGTATCTAAATTTGTTTACATTGTTTACTAAAAATTACTATTCTATCGGCTTGTAATATTTGAAGCAATGCGAAAAGATATAAAAATATTAACATTTTTATTTTCAATTTTTTGCAAATAAACATTGGTTATTGCGTTAATATGTACTTTATTATTATGTATGAATATTTAGAAATAACCTCAACAAACGAACAATTAGACATTCATTATAATATTTACATTTAACTGTAGGAAATTTCTAATTTCATGTAATGTAATATATTAGCTTGACTGTAATTTACTTGGTACAAACAGCATCATAGCTCTGCCGAGGGCGGACATTATAATTCTACTATTTTTTTTGTAATTGTAGGATGAATATTTACATTTTAAATTAAAATTTAATCCAAACATTTGGAATATTAGTTGATAAATTAAATACTACTTTGATGCTGTCGTACTTTCAGCTAAATACCAAAAATTGTTCAGGTAACAACCAGTGGCCCAGATAAATTTCTATATTATTGAAAAATTAATGTAAATACTTTTAATCATTGTCCCAATATTTTAATTGTATGTATTCTCATACAATTAGTGAAATAATACAGTATGCAAATAATTGTATCATTCACAAAGCATTATAATTTATACAGCAATGTCTCCAAATTAGTAGAATTTATAAATTAAGGTCAAATTATTCAAAATAAAGTATTATTTGATATAAATTTACAATAAATTCACCTGATAACACTGTAGGTAACTTTAAAATTAGAAAGAAAACAAGAAAAAAATAAAACTTTTCAACACATTGCAATGAATTGCAACAGTAAAATTCCAAATCAAATACATCGTGTAAATCACTTTCTTAATAAACAAATGTGCATTTTGTATTTATAACGACAAAGTCTTGTAAAATTGTATCTTAGATTCAAAATATTTCTAATGTATTTAATTAATTTAACATGAATTTGGAAAATTCTGAGATGAATGAAGTCGAAACTTCAGCAATGATTGACACTGCAGATAAAATTGAAAGATTACGCTTCGTATCATTTAACCAGGATTACACGTTAGTTTTAAAATTTATAAAGTTTAATTAAAATGTAGAACTTTAACAATTGGTTCAAATGACGGATTTAAAATTATTTCACTCAAATCACCAGATAAATTGGAAGTTGTTTATAATTACAGAGGCGAAGCTTTGATTATCGTTGAACGCCTATTTTCTAGTTCTTTGTTGGCCATTGTGACTGAAAAATTACCTAGACGTTTGAAAATTTGTCATTTTAAAAAAGAATCTGAAATTTGTAATTACAGCTACCCTTCAGCCATTGTGGCTATTAGAATGAATAGACTTAGACTTGTCGTTTGCCTTGAATCCAGTTTACATATTCACAATATACGTGACATGATGATTTTGCATACAATCAAAGAAACGTCTCCCAATCCAAATGGCGTATTTGCCTTGTCAAATGATATGAATCAATCTTTACTTGCTTATCCTAGTTCCATTGATTCTGGAACTATTCAACTTTTTGATACTACTAATTTGGTTTTAATATTTTTTCTTTATTTTATTTTTAGAGGGCATCTATTGCTATTGCTGCTCATGAAACCGCAGTTACTGCCATTTGTTTTAATAATGCAAATACTCTTTTTGCTACTGCTTCTATTAAAGGCACCATTATACGTCTTTTTGACGTCAGTTCTGGTAAAAAACTTTATGAATTTCGGAGAGGTGTGAAAAGGTTTATTTTGATTAACTTCATTTCATTTGATTTAGATGTGTTAATATCCAGGATTTGCGGTTTTGTTTGGATGGTGATTTGATTTGTTCGTCTAGTAATACAGAGACTGTTCATATTTTCAAGAGAGAGACCGAAGAAAAAAAAATGAACCATATAGATTCAACTAAAAAATTGAATAGGAATACTGATATTGAATCAAAATCGTGGAGTGAGTATTTCGGAAGTGCACTAAAAAGTTCTGCTGCAATGCTACCTGGAAATGTTAGTGAAATACTTACTCAAACTAGAGCTTTTGCTGTTGCGTACCTTTTATCTCCAAACTTGTCTACGAAAGTAGCAATTATTGAAACGTAATTTTACAAAATTTTAATTTTTAGAATACTGTCCTACCCACAATTTTATATAATGAGTTACTCAATTTATATATTTTATTTTTAAATTAGCTTATATCAATGTTTTCCCAGTGGGTCTCTGGAAACCTGCGGACAGTAAGATTCAAATAAAATATAAAAAAAAGTATCAACTGTTGTTTATTTTTATTATTTATTAGAGTTGTCAGATATCTGGATTTTATCCCAATGCCTAGACGACAGCTACATTATTATTTTTAAAATCCCACTTTTATCCCACCATGAATAAAAATTTAATAATATTTACTAAAAATAATAGTTAATAAAAAATACCATTCAAACCTTCAAGGAAAATAAAAATAAGATAACAATAAAGGATAAAAATATTTTTTTGAAAAATCCACTTAATCTAACCACAAACTTAAAAATCCAATTTTACCAACCCTTAGGGGAAAATCCTCTTTTTCCAATATTTTTTTGAAAATTCCAATTTACATTGATGGAAAAACCCACTTAATCCAAACCCAAAATAAAAAATCCAATTTTACCAACCCTTAAGGAAATAATCTTCTTTTACCAATATTTTTTTGAAAAATTCAATTTACCTTGAGGGGAAAATCTACTTAATCTTTATCAATTAACAGGTTTGGATTCCAAACTCAAAATAAAAATTACAATTTTATCAACCATTAATGAAAAAATGCCCATTTTCCAATATTATTTTGAAAAATACGATTCTACCAAACTTTATGAGAAAAACCCCTTTAATTTTTTAATAAATGTAATCACAAGTTTAATGTAAATGTAATAAATCAAAAAAATATAAATATTTTGAAATTGTAGTCCGAATACTATTTAAATCTGGAACCAATACAGTACAATTAATTAATGATATTGCAACATTTTATAAAAATTTATCACTATTCTATAGGTTGCTTAACTTTAGTTGAAAATTTTATTAACCAGATTTAATTATTTTTTGATATTTTACGTATTAATAGTATATCAGTGGTAATTATTATCTGGCACTCCACTATAAAATCAAAAAACCTACTTAAGAGCACTGCTCATTTAGGCATAGTATCAGACGAATTATCATACTATTAGAAAATGGTTGTACAATTAATATTATCCTTAATAAATTATATTTAAGAGCGCCGAATATCACAAAACTCTACGTTTCTTCTTTGGAAGGATTTTTATACATTTACGATATTAACATGGAAACAGGTGGAGAGTGTACCCTTTATAGACAATACAAGTACATTTTTATTTTACACCTGTTTAAATTATTGTATAATTTCAAATTAGATTGGACGATCGCATAGAAGACAGAAACTACGATGACTCTTTACCAATTGACGCAGCCGTAGATATTTCCATTAGTCAAATCAAAAAAATGAGTGAAGATGGTAATACTTTGACACAATTCTCTGTATGCTTTTCCCAATCAGTATGGCCATTTTTTAAAAATTTTATTTAAGTTTCAATTTTCTAAAATGTCAAATATTTTTAAATTCATGGATACAATATTTAAAAAGATTTATAGTTGTAGTCGGTTAGATCAGAATAAAAAGGGATAATTTAAGAAATTTTGAGGATCTCAATAAAATTAATTCTATAAACCCATCAATCTCAAAACGAGAAATTTGGGAAATATTCAAAATATTAGTGAAAAAAAATAAATTTGTACATTTTTCTTAATTGAGTATTAAAAAAATTTATTGAATATCAACTATTTTGTGTATTAAATTTAAAATCAAGAGACTTAAAGGAATGACTAGGGATTATGACACTACACATCGTTTGTTATATTTTTTTAGGTACCTATTTTTCATTTTCGGAGACTTCTATTTCTGAGTTTAACAGTTAGAAATAAAAACATCTTAATAAAACATTTTGAGTGTTTAAGAATTTTCAAATTTTATGTTAATCGTATTTAACAATTTAAAAAACAATGAACTAATGAATGTATTACTTTACAAATATTTTGCTTGGGATCCTGAACTATATTTTTTTATTATGGGACGCGTGGGATTGATACATTGAAACTATTTTATTTATATAAAAATTTTAGATAAAGTTGCATATATTGATCCGTTAAAATCTAACATAAAACCATTGATACCACCTGTAATTCCACCAATGTCATTCGAACCAATATCTTCACTTACAAAAAGCAATTTAATATCCAATTCCCTCAGTGATAATGAATTTGATGTAGATTTATCTTTATCAGTTAACGGAAATACTAAAACTATAAACCTGTCACAAGATTTAATGGATATTTAATTGATACTCATTATTTATTTATATAATTGTTAATTAAATTTTAGTTACAATGGTATTGGTAAATTTTTAGGGTAGATTTTCTTTGTTTTTGGTAAAATTGTGTAATTCTTTTTGCATTTTTGCGATTTTTTCATACTTGTATCTAAATTTGAATTTTTTTAATTAAAATAAAATGTAACTCTATTCCCAAGTCAACTTCTGGAATCCCAGTTAAAACTTGATTCGATTCCACAGTGTTTGTATTTATTCCACTAGTAATATTTGCAATGTTTTCCGGTAAGGCATAAAAAGAATCAATCAACTTTACGTTTTCGGAGCTAAAAATTGATAAAAAATGAAATACAACGTAGTAATTAAAAAACTACTCGTCTTTTTGTGATTGATTCGTGGATAGACGATCTAATATAAAATTTAACCTAAATAATATTTTTAATGAAAAAAATAAGTTGTTACATATTTTTGTCTTCTTGAACAAAATTTGTTTCAATCGAAAATTGTTTAGCTATATTATCATTTCTAAAAGAGTATTAAAAAAATTTACTTTAAAAAAACTCTTTTTTGGGTACAATTTCGGTTACAACATTATCTTCGTTCAGCTAAATTTGAAAATTTAAAATTTAATTCATAATTTTCAAAATTACATTAAAACATAGGCCTTTAGGTTTATTTCTATTTTTTTGTATATTTTTGGATATTTCAACTTTGTTTCTGATATTAAAATGTAAATAAATTATAATACTGTAAACTACGATATAGAATTGTCATATTGAATGTCGTTCTTTTTACATCTTAAATTAAGTTTTTTTGGTTTTTTGCACTTTTTAAAAATTACACCTTGTACTTTGTTTTTATCCATATGGTTATATTATTTATGAAAATAAATTTTAATTTAATCGAAAATTGTTACATTGGAAACAAATAAATGGAAAAAAATGTGAAAAACTTGTCTCAAGTAAATAATTTTTTGCTTTTTTTATAAATATTCATTTACCATTGTTTCATTTTCAATTAATTCAGATTAAAGAACTATTAAAACTTATTAATGAAACGACTGACGTTGAGGAGTTACAATTATTAGAAACTATACAATCTAATCTTGAGAAAAATATACAAGATGTTGAATGTATTGAAGACGTTGGTATGAAATTGAATTGAATTTATTAATTTAACTCATCGTTGATCATATTCACTACATGTAGAATCTATAGATGACGATGAATTAACCGATACCAATTCAGAAGAATCTAACGACGAAAACTTAATTTCCACCAATTCAGATACTCCATCAAACGCTTTATATGTATAGTTGATTCTTTGTCACTTAATTTAAAAATTTTTAATTTCAATTTTTTCATTTTGAAGGATACTGATTCTGAAAATGAAGAAAAGTTTACAAAATTTGAAAAGTCTTCTTGTATGGTTTTATATACCGACAATTTGAATGTTACTCATTATTCTCATGCGTTTATTGAAAAGTTTTTTAAAAATAATTTGGTAATTAATAAATTATAGACATTGATTATCATTGTAGTGTCAAATTCATTTTTTATACCCTACTTGTAATAAAATGAAAATATGCCCTTACTTTCTTCAAAATAAATGCAATCTTGTGGATAAATGTTGCAAGTAAATTTTTATTATAAAATTTTCAGTGTTTTTAGAAATGCACACAATATAATCGTTAATCAAGATGATTTATTCCCATTTGAATCTCCTAATTTTGAGTAAATTTTTTTATATTTATACATTAGTCGTTTCAAACATGTACCCAACAGTAGGTTAGTGTTTGAAGTTTTTTTATAGATTATATATCTTAAAGTTTAACTTAAACCAGTGTGTTCTAATTTGAGTCTCAGGTCCTAAGACTTTGATTTTGGGTTCAAAGAAATGATTTATCGTTTAAATTTTAGATAATATAGTGTTATCAAACAATTTTAGAAAAAGGGAAAAAATGCTCGATAATTAATGATTCATTCATTATAATGATTGGGAAACACTTTTTGTTAATCTAGGACATTGTCGGTCCTTTTATCTATTTTCCATGTTCATTATTGAACCGCATAAATGGTTTATTTTAGTAACTTATTGAAAGATGAAGAAATTTTTTTTAAAGGAAAAGAAGATTTGTGGTATCCAGGAGTTATAGACGATATATTCAATGATGATATTGATAATTGTTTAATATATGCTGTCAAACCAAATGTAACATGCAATTCACAAACCATGTATGTTAAACAAGGCGAAATTTTACCCAAATGTATTTTTTATTTACGATTTTTATAATCTATTGGTTTGTTGGATTTCGTTAAGATTATACTATAGTGATTCTTAACTTGTGCGCCGCAAAGAAATTTTAATTGAAAATTTTATAAATTTTGAAAAATTAATGTCAAACTTTTACTTTGACAATTCTTTGATGAAACTTTTGGGATTTATTATTTAACGTATTAAATTATTAGAATTTATATTAAATAATATGTTGAATACCAAAAATTTCATTATGCCTTAAATGTTCTTAAATAAATTCACCAAATAAAAATGTTTTTGTATTATTATTATCATTTTATATTTTTATTGTTTTTCATCTTTGCACATTTTCAAATATCGATGTGTTTTTTATTATTAAAATTTGCCAAAATTTTTATTTTTTTTCACAGGTGCGCCCTGAAGTAAAACAGATTAAGAAACACTGGACTATATGTACTTGTATATTTTTTTAAATTGTATTGTTTAGCAGAATACTCTCTAGCAAATATTTTAATCAATGAATCTATAATTCCACTCGACAATGTTGATAAAGAACTGTTTGAATCTATTGGTCAATGGGAAAAGCATACCCATGTTTATTTTTTATTTATTTATACGGTTATGGACAAAAATTATTATCTTTTAGATATATAAAAACATACTGCTGGAATAAAATATAATAGTGTTTCTGAACTTTTTTTATTTCAGGACGTACCTGTGAAATACGTTAAAATTTGGGGCATAACTTAACTTTTGATAAGAAAAAAACATTGATGTTAGAATATGTGCAAAGATTAAAAACTTTAATAAATATCAAATATAAATAATGCAATAAACACTAACGAAAAATAAAACAAATATTTTTTTCCCCGCAGTGCACTGATATAATAAAAATAAAAAAAATTATTTTTGACATTACATTAGTCCTAACTTATATAATATGCTACGCGATTTTTGTTTGTGTGTGTCTGTGTGTTACGCTTTATTGAAATAACTACCAGTCTTACATTTTTTTAAAGACCACATTTCAATTAGTTTTTTCTGTGACGTATAATAAGATAAATTTCAATCTCCTAATTTCTAATCTTACGGGTTAAAAACCCCAGTTGTCCCTTTTTTTGAAAATCAAACGAGTTGGAGAATTTAAAAAAATTATATCTTCAGGGCCAAAACCCCAAATTACCCTTCTTTTTTTAATGAAAACATCCCTACAATTTCAAAAAATTTACAGGCGATACAGTTGTATACTCTTAACACGTTTATTGTGTATTATACAAAATAAGTATATTATGTTATAAAATTATTCATGAAAATCTTCACCGCGGTTTACAGCACCATAGTATCGCTCCACATGATTGTAGAAGTGAAGTAATTTTAGTAAGGTAAAGACATGTATTGCTTCATTAGTAATTCTTTCAAGAATTCGCATGCGATATTCACAAATTGATACACCATTTATTCTTCTATATGCGATCATATGAGGCATTTCATCCCTAATATAATA
>LWCA01000504.1:0-25306 GCA_001642005.1 Intoshia linei | reverse complement strand
GGTCAAAAGACATGGAGTACTCTATTTTTGCAATGTGATAAACTTGATGAACTATTAATATTAACCTTTAACCCGTCAATGTTTCCAAAATCGAACATGTTTTTTAGGTATTGTTTACAGTACATTATTAATTGTTTACTACATATTTTCTTAGATCAATAAAAAGTTTATTACACTAAACAACAAAAAAAGATTTATTTTCTTGCGTCAAAAATATTTTTACGTGATTTTTGTACTTCAGATATATCGCATTAATTAATTAATAGCAATATAAATTTAAATTAAACCTAATAAAATAAATACAACATATATACAAAAATTAAGTTAATTAATATTTTTAATTGTTCACAAATAATCGGCAAGCATTCTTTGGTAATTCAATCCATGAAACCGTTTTTCAAAAATTTTTAGTTTGATAAAACATTCACCGTGTTCGTCACTTGCGGTTATGCAATTTATAGGTAATCTATCACTATGACTTTCTATGAGGTGTATTTTGGACGTATAAAGGCAGCCCATTTTTTGATATAATTTGAAAAAAGTTTTTAGTAAATTATTAATTTTTTAATTTGATTTTTGTGGGGCTCCAAATATTAAAAAAAATACTGCGCTTGTAGGTAAGTTTGTATTTCTCTTGCATCAATTTATTAGTTGTATTATACATTCTAGACGATTTAAATACATATTCCATAAATATTCCACAAATATAACAATAGTTGTCAAAAAAGCATTGCATTATTTCAAAAATTAATACAATCAAGTACGAATAAAACTTCATATCAGTATTTTTTTATAGAAATAAGGATTAATCCAATTAATTGGGTTTTTCGCTAATAATTTCTAAAATTGATATGATCAAATCATAAGATGTATATCATCATGATGAGATTTAAATTCTCATTCTTTTAATGTATAAATTTTATTGACGCATTTTTTGGACGCGGTTAAAAAAATCTTAAAAAACCCTCGCCTTTAAGGTTTTGTAAACAAAATAATTATAAAATTCCCCTTCAAGAGCTTGGTTAAAAAAATTTTAAAAAATCTTCGTTTTTAAAGTTTTGTATACAAATAAGCCGAAAATTCCACCTTAAGGGTATGTTCAAAAAAATCTCCCTTTTAAAATTTCGTAAGAAAAATATTCTCAAAATAAAGTAATAAGATTAAGATTAGTTACAATAATTGAAAATATTAAAAAAAAAAGTCAAACATCTGCCAATATTCACCTGATTTGAAGACTAGGGTTGTGGAAAAAAGTTTTTCTAGGTTGTGTATTCTGTAAAATATTTTAAAAAGTCGACCCCAATGGGCGACCCACCGTTGAGAGACACTGGTATACAATATATGTAATATACAACTTTATCTACGGAAATTATTATCAATACGGCGAATCAATGTTTTAAAGCCTGATTTATAGTTAAAATTACGTAATAATTTAATACAACTTTAAGAAATTTACAAAATTAAGAATCCATTAATTTATCGATAAAATCTCTTATATTTTCGTGATTATTGTTAAATAAATTTGAAAAGCCCATTATATGTTGCAAATAACTTTTATTTGATGCCTTGTAGGCTACCATGGCCGCATCTTCATAGAACCTAAAATTAATTTCAAAAACTTTATATACCAGTTTACATTAGACCCAAATGATTAGGATGTCATATTTTTTGTTAAATTCTAGAATTTAATGTGTTTAGAGTAAAAGCTATTTAAAATTTAAATTGTAAATTTAAGAGGCTAGGAGAGGTAAACAAGGCTATATGACACTACGCATCGTTAGCTTAGAAAGTAATTTTTAATTTTCGGTCGCCTAGAGGTATGTTCGGCTTTAGATTGAACGTTGCTTTATTTTTTTTAACAAATTAGGATAAAAAAAAATTTAAAAATATCTAAACTTATATTTCTTGTAAACTAAAAATAAAATCAAAAATTCATAATATTAATGGTTCAATAAAATGTAATACCCAGCTTTAAGGTAATACTTTATACAAGTTTTCGGATCATTTAAATTTGATATCAATATTTTTGTAGTATCAATATTTCCATATTTTATACAAATGTTTATAATTGTCTAAAATGTGAATAATTTTAAATAAACATGTTTACAAAATTTACCTCTAAATAACTACTTTTGCAAGAAAATTTTTCTACTTCACCCCATTGATTGGACAATGCAAATAATGTAATTTTGATTATGAAAAAACTAATAATTATAATGATAATAATATTTGATAAGTATTGGAATACCTTTTGTCTGATAATTTGAATCGATTTTTTAAATTTTTTGCCTCCGACTGTGCACCATGTCTCAACAATTCAACAAGAGTATCAAAAACTGGTAAACCAACAAAATCACCGCTATAATCTTTTTCATACTGCTGCTGTTTAGATAGCAGAGTACGTTCCTGATTAGCATACTATGCGTTTTATATTAGCTTAATATGAACAAATGCAATGTTACATGCAACATTAATGTACATAATATTTAAAGACACAATTTTCTGACCAAGAATATTTTAATACACTTGTCAATAAAAAAGTTAAACAAGCTTAAATGAAATATTTACGTTAATCATAGTTACACGCTTACCACTACACTTACATCGTGATATAATAACTGCTTGGATTTGGTGAATAAACTCTGTAATTTTACTAATACTTCTGTTTTTTTTTCGTACGGCTAAACAATGAAATAAAATTTACCAAAAATATGGATATAAATATTAACCATATTATTGTAATTATTGCAAATAATTCGAGCTAATTTGTCATGATTATCGGCTTGATCGTATAAAGTTTCCAACATATCAAATTCAATATGAAAACAAATCTAAGATAATAAAATGTGAAAATAATAAATAGCGATATTTTCAAATAAAATTAAAAAATAAATAAATGTATTACATATCGAAAAAACGAATAAATAATTTGTTTTTTTGTCATAATATTCAGAAATTGAACAAACGTAATCATTTCTCGTAATTTAAAAGTAATGTCACCAACTAAAATCAATATATAGATATATTTAATTTAGTCATTTATCCAATAATGTCTAGGGAATTTACCGAACCTTTTAACAAAACTTAAAATATCGTTATAGGGCAGGGATGGGCGACTTTCTGTGATAGCGGGCCCTTTATTATATAAAATAGATGGGTGGGCCGGAAAAATAAATTTTAAGAATTTTTAGTTTGAATATATTTATTTATATTTTTATTATACAAAATAAAATTGACAGTTTTTATGACAAATGTTATTATATCATCGAGTTTCATCGATTTTCCACATAATTCTTCTTGATTAATTATACAATGAAAAATTTTTAGATAAATTGAAATTTCTTCATTTTTTAAATGTTCTTGCATTAAATTTACAATTCCTTTTTTTGAGCCTATCATAGATGGAGAACCGTCCGTAGTAAGCCCAACAAATTTACGTATGTTAAGATTTGCTTTTAAGATCATTTTCATTATTGCATCAAAGACGTCTATTCCAGTGCAATTCCCTTTCATAGGTATCAATTCAAAAAATTTTTCAACAAATTCAAATTTGTAATTTACGCCTCTGACAAAAACTGCAACTTAGGCACTTTAATAAACTCTCCATCAGATACCGGTTTCATGCGTTGAGCAATCAATTTTGAAATAACATAACTGGCATTAATATTATTTTTATCTGTACCCATTCTATTCGTGAATACGGTTACCAACATTAAGTTATTCTCAACCCGAATTTTTGAACGAAGCGTGTTATTTTTTTTGGGGGCCCTCTTTTGCTTTGTGGTCTCTTTTTAAAAAAATAATAACAGTTTATATATATAGTTATATATATTATATACAGTTATAATCTTATACATCAAATACAGTCGCTTATTCATCCAATATAAATAAAATATGTCTGATCTGATGATTTTGATTGAAATAATTAAATTAACCTGATAAATATCACTTAACCCTTAACTCTGAGTTGAATTTGAAAATTCGAAGTCTCAGGGGGAAAATAATGCAGTTGGTAACCCTATTCGTGAATAAAATAGCCTGTTTTTTTAAACCATTTTTTAATTTATTAAATTCGTCTAATCTCAAATTTCCATGAATTTTTTAAAGTGTCGATTTATGTTTGCTTTCATAATGAAGCTTGATGTTATTCACTTTATTAAAAGCAACATTTTTAATGGCAGATTACACAAACAAGTTTTTTGTAGTGTTCCATGAAATAATATTCTAATTCCCATAATTTTTGGAAAATTCTGCATTCAGAGTCCACTTTTCTCTTTTTTATTATCTTGCTCATTTAAGACGAAAAAATATGTTACTATGTAAATTTTTAATCTCTTAATGTTAATTTTAATTATAATGTACAATTTAGAATTTTACATTAAAAAATAATTTTTATAATAAAAATTATTTCGGGCCATTGTTTCGATTGATGTTTCCCATCCCTGTTATAAGGTCCATAGCTGTTTAATAATTATTAAATAATAAAATGGGGTTTTATGGCAGAAAAATATCCTAAACATTGGAAAAGTGACCATGTCAATTGAAAACATTCGTATAATCATTTCTTGTTCATTTACCAATAAATGTATTTCCCGAGAATAAAGCTTCGTGAATGGCATCATCAATTCGATGTTCTTCAAGAAAAAAATTTACTTTAATTTCAGAATCAGGTAAATGTTCCATGAGCTAAATGAGCAATAGAAATTAACAAAAAATGTAATTAATTTAATCCCAATCATACCATATTAGAGAGTTGAATACGCTTAATTTTTTTAGCATGTTTGGCCACTTTGTAACAGGCATCAATTATCATGCCAGTCTCTTTAAATGATTTTATTAATGCTTTTGATAAAACTTCATCGTTTTTTATATTTTTAATCTAAATTACTTATTAATGAGATACTAAAATAATTATTCCTCGTTTCGAAATAGGTGGCCACTTTTTTACTAAAAATTTTTCACCCTAATTGGTAAAAGTAAAGTATATTTAATAAATTCCTTTAGTTTGATTTAGCATAAATTCTATCTCAGCTTTATCCAGTGCAAAAAAAAATTTCCTTAAACCCCCTTGAAAACAAGTAAAAAAATTTCCTAAAAACCCTATGATAATTCTCCAAAAATTTATCTTACTTTCACTTGTAATAAATATAAAAATGATATCAACAAAGTTGTATTACTAATAGTTTCGTTATTGTAGTTTCTATTTAAATTTTATTAAAAATGTTTTGAAAATACAAATTTGAAATTTAAAAATTGCGTAGCAATGAAAAAAATTCCGAAGGAATGAATTATATAGATTTTCACCCATATTTCTTTATTGGAAATGTGTAGACGTTCAATGCTCAATTTTTTTGAAATTGTAGGATCAATATTTACATTTTCAATTTTTATTTTAATCAAAATATTTGAAAAATATTGGTTGATAATATATTCAATATTATTTTTCATCGGGAATGCGTAGATTTCTCGGGTTGAACTTTTGTATTTACATCAACTGGAATAAGCTCTATCAGACTAATTTTTTTTTTAATTTTCGGACAGTTAATTATGTCACATTTTTTGTTTTAATAAAATAATTTCGAGAAAAAATATATAAATTAAATGCTTTTTTTACCGTGAAGGTCGTCACTTATTCGGATTGAAATTTTTTATGTGTGTTAACAGGATACAACTGTACTTAACAGGATACAACTGTACCACCTGTAAATTTTTTAAAATTCTAGGGCTGTTTTGATTAAAAAAAGAAGAGTAATTTATGGTTTTGGCCCTGAATATATAATTTTTTTAAATTTAAATTTATGGTAATTTTTATGATTTTAAAATCCGTATCAGCGTATATATTTTTTAAATTTTTCAACTCGTTTGATTTTCAAAATAAAGACAATTGGTATTTTTGATCTGTAAGATGTGAAATTGGGAGGTTGAAATTTATCTCAATATACGTCCCGAAAAAAACTGTAATTGAAATGTAGTGTTTAAAAAATTCTTGACGGGTAGTTATTTAAATAAAGTGGAACACACACATACACACACAAAAAAAAATCGCGTAATATATTATACATATTGTATAAGTAAGGATTATTTTATATATTTCAGTATTAATTAGGATGGGTAATTTTAAAAAGAACATTTTTAACATTATATGTGATCTTCAAAATCTCTAAAAATAAGGTGAAAAAAATGTTCCCTTAAAAACCCTACAAAATTTTAGTCTAAAAAAATTATATTCAAAATCTTTAAAAATTGGATAAAAAAATAATATTCATTTCAAAACTCTAAAAAATTTTGGTCCCAAAATTGTCTTTAAAATCCTTAAAAATTGGGTAAAAACATCCCTTAAAAATCATACTAAATTTAAATTGTCATTATCATAAAAAAAACCTTGAAGAAACCAGAAAAAATATTTTAAAAAAATAAATATTATGATTAACTAAGAAAATGTCACTCAACTGAATGCTCGCCGTTTTTGTAAAATTATATTCTCAGACTCTTAGTTTTGATGCAAACTTCAGATTTGAAAGTAGTAACAAACAAACATTCAGTTTTATAACAAATCCTTAAATTTGCCTGT
Source organism: Intoshia linei (assembly GCA_001642005.1). Taxonomy (NCBI): domain Eukaryota; kingdom Metazoa; phylum Orthonectida; family Rhopaluridae; genus Intoshia; species Intoshia linei. The sequence goes on along the minus strand of LWCA01000504.1, from coordinate 18,735 downwards.
TCAACAGCCCATGCTTTGATACATTCAATGAGTAATTTATTATTTTCCATTTTGATATAATTGATTATACGAAATGCCAAGGAAAACATATTTAAATTGATTAATCGTTGGATGAGTAAATCATAAGAAAATAACATTAATCTAAAAAATCACAATAAAAAAATGCAATGTTTTGCAAATGATCTATTTGTTCGTAGATCAAGTTTTGTAACATATTTGTAGATATAAATTAAATTAAAATCAAAATTACTGATGAAAAGTCGGATAAATTCCAACATCGGCATTACGTGTAACATTCAGAATACGAAGTTGAATACATGTGTCTTTAATTTCTTCTGCGGAATTTACAGAACAAAATTTCATTCCCAATCTAGCCGTCTAAAATAAAAGTAAATTAAATAAATCAAACTTTCAATATGCCACCAGTTGCCTAGTACAATCAATGTAAGTAAGAATGAACCTTGACAAGCCGTTTGTGAACTTGCATATCGTGACAATAATTTGCTGCCTGTAAGCAAATAGTAATAGCCTTGATGATATCTGCTGAAGATAAACTGGCGAGTTCCAGCGTAAAATGTGCGTCTTTTTCCTTTAATTAAAAGATTATTATAAATAAATTAAAATAAAGCAATAAAAACAATAATAAAAATAAACACACTACCTCATACATATTATAAGCACGATATAATTGTCCTGATGCCGATGTCGATTTTTCAAGTAAAACCTCAACCAATTCAGCTATAAATATACAATATAACAGGGGGTTCTCAACCTTTTTATAAACGCGTCACATATTTTTTCGTATTGTACTGAAACAAATTACTTCTGTCAATTTTAAAAATTTTTACTATTAGATATTTTATTACAACGAATTACTTTACATCTTACAAATTGCTATTTAAAACACTTAAAAATATATACTTCGAGGATTATTAAATGTTATTATTATGCATTATTATATACATATGTATTATAATTTCATAAAATAATAAAAGAAAACAAAAACATAATATATTACCTTTTTCTTATATAAAATGAAATTTTAATGTGTCTGTCGGTGTTACGGTTTATTTAAAAAATTAACAGTCGTAAAATTAAAAAAAAACCAATTTCTAATAGTTTTTCGTGAGTCATGCTTATATCTAAGATTCATTTTAAGACAATTAACATTAACTTATACATTTAAGAAAATAAATGTATTTATTAAAAATATTTGCTTTTCCGGTTCAATAAGAATCATACATCAGGTAGTCATTAATATTTACCAGTTTCATTATTATATGATACCTTTCATTTTTTCAAACAATTTATATTGATTGGTATATAAAATACGGATACAATCTATATCTTGAAACAAGAGGACTTGAGTATTTATTGGTTCGGAAAATTTATATTTTTGAGACACATACAAAATATGGTCAATGTAATGCAAAACAATTGTTTCTGATCCACACCTATACAATAAAAAAATGAGTATACGTCAATTTGTATAGTTTTTTTTGTTTTGTAAGATTAAACTTATTTTATGTACGTTAATTTTTTTTAACCAAACTATCTTAGAGGGTTTTTGAGATTTTTTTGAACCAAACTTTCAAATTGGTTTTTTAAGATTTTTTTTAATCAAACTTTCAAATCGGGTTTTTAAGATTCTTTTCTTTTAACCAAACTTTCATGGGAATTTTTAAGACTTTTTTTAACCAAACTGTAAGCTTTTCTTTCAATTTTATCAAAATTTTTCGTCTTCTAGTACATTTATCAGCAGTGAATTTAATGGAATTTATAATCACATTTTAAACTTAGAAAATATACAATAGTAAATGTTAACAAAATGAAAATGTAAATTCTACTACTAAGACATTTTAAGCCTCGTCCTACTTTAAATTAAACCAAGCTTTACATTATTATTATAAATTATTTAATATTTATAACATGTAATACATGTATGTAATGTATAACTATAATTATAGTCTTAAAATTTAAAAAAATATTAATTTAATTTAGTTTATTCTAGATGATTATGAGAAAAAATTTCTTTCCATGGTTCAAAAATATTTGATATTTTTGAAATAATGCAATTTCCTACAATTAAAAAAAATCACATTTAATATATTTTTTAAACCTCACTTTTTCAATTCATAAAAATTGAATTTACATGTTACTCATTTTTTGGGAAAATTATTTACAATTGTTAATTAATTAAATGTAAATAAAAATGTATGAAATAATTAAATGATCCTATAATTAATAAAAAAAGAATACTATCCTGATACAGCTTATTCCAATTAACCTAGAGAAAAAAACTAAACATCATAACTTCTGAGTCAGAAGTCTACATATTCATGGTTAAAAATTCTCTTAATATGTTATAATTTATAACTTATAAACAATTGTTTGCATATAAATTAATACTTACAGTGGTATCTTGATTATACATACAGAAAATTGCACAATAATTTTGTGCTATTTTTGTTATAACTAAGACAACTTTAAATTACAATGAATAAATAAAGGTAATTTGGCGCCACATTTGAAAACTAACGATAATGAAAATTAAGAGAAAATCGATAGATTTGTTTGATAAAATCAAACTAATTGAAGAAGTGGAATCAGGAAAAACTTATGGTCAAATGGATGCAAAATTTGACAAGGCTAGATCAGGGGTGCACAACGTGCATCCGTGGGCAATACATCTGATTATTTTACATTACATCATTTTACTTCAAATTGAAAAGTTAAAATGAGATTTTATTCAAGGTCTGTTTCAAATATTTTAATCAAAAAGTTACATTCTTGACTTTGCCCCAGTTTCTCAAATGTTAGCGAATGGCACACAAAATCAAGGCAGTCACTGATATTTTTTTTATTTCATTATTACTATTTACATATTTTTTATGTCTTCCACTCTAATGTAATTAGAATGTTTTAATATAAATCAGTTTTAATGGAACTTTTTTCTGTTGTCCAATTATTATTATTATTAATTATTTACCGAAAAATTAAGGATTAATGTTTTTTCAGAAAAATATTAGTAAAAGGAGATTTTTCAAATTTTTTTAAAATCAGGTTTTTTCTTATGGAATCAGTCAGAAGAATTATTGATCTAAAAATTTATAAAAATGGGATTTTTCATAAAAATATTGGTAAAAGCAATTTTGCGGAAAAAAATTCCCTTTAAGCGTAAAATTTTGGTTTTTTTTCATAAGATATATTAATTGGATGATTTAATGAAATATTTGGAAAATTGTAGATTAGCCTACAATCATCTAGATTTTCGTATTTACCCCATGCGAAGCACTGCATTAATCCTGCTACATTAATACTACTACTATTACTGTATTGCTATTTATTCCGATTCAGATAAATGAAAAATGTGGTGTTAATTTATATTAGTGAATTAAGGATTAATTTTAATTGAAAATTATTAATTAAAACTTGCTGATACAATAATTTATTAAAACTTTAAGAAAACTATTTTATTAGACCTAAAATTTAGGTCTAGACTTTGGATTCCAGAGTAAACTTTCTCAATGTCGAAGTAAATTTTGTGTGGCCGTAGCACCAATGAGAAAAGTAGCATTGTGGTTGAATTAGTGGAAAAATTGTGCATCTGGGCTAGATAAACTATTGTGTCTATATTCAAAAATAGGGACAATATTATGAAAATGAACCATGATCACACAAAAATTTTAAAAAATCGAAGATTTTGATCTGGCAATAGAAAAAGTGGAATCCTTGATTCAGTCATCCAGTAAACTTGATATGGATTGTAAATTAAAATGTTTAATAGATTATAAAAAATTGTTACTTGAAAAAAAACAATTATATACAAAAATTGTAGTTTAAATGTAAATATGAATAAATTATATTTTTTTTATTCTTATTGTATAAATTATTATTCCATCATCGATTACTGTATATCAGTGATTCTCAAATGTGGCCTTTTTTATATTTTTCGTGGTCTGCCGAATACTTTTAATAATTTGAATTTACCGATATTTCAATTATTAACCCCAAAAATCAATTCTCATTAATTGTCAACTACCATTTTATAAATTTTCAATCAATAAAATAAAAATTGTTGTCCTCGATGGTCCTAACTTATTTTATATTGATAAATCTGGCCCTTCTCAAAAAAGGTTGAGAACCCTGTTGTATACATACAAATAGATGTTGTTTGTACGTAGCACAACACACTCGGATCAGGGAATATTAATATTTAGACTCAGTTAAGTTTTAAAATAAAATTTCATTATTATTTAGTTAAAATAATATATTAAAAATACTAATTCTTATTTCAACAGAATTATCTAAACTTAAAATGTAATTTTAAGTTTTGATTATCTATATGTACTAAAGTTAAATTTAAAATTTTACTGTATGTATAATTGACTGTATGTATGATCGAGATTCCACTGTATATAGGTAAATATGCGTTTTTGGTCATAAAGATTCAAATTTAGGAGATTATAATTTATGATAAAATATTCATTGAAAAAACTGTCTTATAATTTGATTTTGACATAATATATTACACTCAAAATAACATTTAATTCTATATGTAAGGATTTTGGCTGTGTTCAAAAATAAAAAAAATTTCAATTTTTTTACCAAACAAAATCAATTGGAAGACTTTCTTCTTTTAATGGAATAGTTTTGTAATGCGTCTAAACAAATATTAATGTATGTATTATAATGTACAAAAACATTTTTTGAGTGTATCCTCGTATAAATATGATTTAATAAAAATTTGATTAATGTTTGGTTAAAAATAAAACTTAATCAACCCATAATAAATAACCACAGATTTTTGACAGTATTGATTGCTCAATAAAAAAAGTATAAGAAGTAATTATTACAATATTTCTATAATGTCGGATTTTTAATAAGAAAAGTATTGAATATTATCGTAACTTAAATCAGAACAAATCATGATAGAAGAAAAAGTATATACTACAAGTACTTTAATTTTTATTTATACTTGAATTCATATTATTTATGGTGATTTTTTAGTAAGGTAAACATAATTGGATTGTTTTTAAGATTATAGTCATTATCTATAATAGTCAGAATTAAAGTTAAATTTAAAATAAAAAATGAGAAATTTTAAATAATAATAACAAGTCATTGGAACGATTTAACAAAATGTGTCTTAAATAATTAAAATTGAGGTATTACTTTAAAATCAGCTGACAATATCCATAAATTACAATCTATTGAATAAACGACGGTTAGAGTTTGATCATTTGATATTTTTAATGATACAATGCTGGTATTTTTAAAATCAACTTCCTAATAATACATTTAAAAATACATACAAATCAACAAACAATCAGTTCTGGCGTCGTGCTAATGGAATCCAATCTATAAATTTCATTATTTTGGGCATACACGGCAATTAATTGTTGATTATTATATCTAAATGCTATCCATTGAACACATTTTTCTACTGCTCCTATTTTGAAATGTTAAACAAAGTATCAAAAATAAACAAAATTTGTAATATTTTGATACATACAATTTGTAACTATTGTCGCTACATAGACTGAGCGGAATCTTCCATACCAAGACAGCTTCAGGGGTGGTCGGCCGACAAAAGTTTTGTAAAATTGAGTAATTAAAATTAAAAAAATGATATTCTTGGATATGATAACTTTTTTGTGTATCAAGTGTAAACTGTCAAGTTCAGACCATGAAGATAGGGATATATGGCATTACGCATTGAAAAATTTTTATTTTTTTTGATTTAGAAATTTTAATAGTCTATTTTTATTTTCTGGGCACCTCGACTGTCTGTCGACTCGGCCCTGTATATAGAAATTTGATACCAGAAACATTTTAATGTCTCAGTCATAAATAAATACCAGGCAAGGATAGTACCAATATTAATTGTATATTTTCATTATTATTAAAAGTAATGAATGTAAGTGAAACTTACGTTTGGCTGCTAAAAACCGATGAATTCTTATATTTTCAACATCTTCACAATACAAAATTGATTTTTTCATAGTTATTACTCCAATATTACATTTATTACCAAAATAGGTAATTTTGCATTCATCAATAATTTCATTTTCTACAATCTAAAAATGTACATTTAAAATATATATAAAAATGAAATATTACAGATCCAAATGTAAAATTGTGTAACATGGTACCATGAACGGAAAATGTTAAAACGGCACCATCTTTTTGAATTAACAGTAATGTTTCATTTAGAGTAAACCCAAAATCTACTAATTGGTAAGTATTAATCTAAAATAAATAATAAATTTACATTTAATCTAGAGTGAAATTGACATTTTTCATTTACTGATAAGGAATAAGTACATAAAAGTAAAAAAAATATACAAATGTAGATAAGAGTATAATGACACAATATTACTGTAAAACAGGAAATAAGCTTTAGAGAAGCTGTAGCCACTCGTATTTTGACAGGCATCTTTTTGCTGTCATTATCATAAACAAAAAAATCTTTATAGATAAAAGCTAACAAAAATTTATAATATAAATTAAAGGTTCAACCCAAACAGCCACCATTCGGAGATAATACTACTCTGTATTTACTGAAATCTATGAGTAAGGGATATTTGTACAAAATACGATTCCTAGAATTGGGTTAATTGTTTTAACGTTATTTTACTCGTAATATGATTTTCCCAATTTTATTGCATTTTCCATTATTTGTTCAAATTTTTTAAACTTTATTGCAACTCCATCAGTAAATAATATATTTACTGATGATAATAATAATTAATAATTAGTACTATATTAGTGTATTACGTACTGTTTCATCTTTGTAAGTCAACGCTGTTATCTAACTTTTGTGATTCGATACATTACATCAACATTTAAATGTAATATCAGGGTTTATGAAAATGTTCAGCGCGAAAAAATATATATTTTACTGAATAGACCAGGGTGCCCAACCTATGGCGCATTGCGTCATTCAAAGTAGAGTATTGGCCATTTTGATAAATTAAAATTGTAAGTAAGATTAACAGTATGTCTTTATATTGTAAAAAAGATAAATTATTTTAAAATTAAAATTTTTAAATTGTAATTTATATTTTTATACATGTATAAATTCAATATACAGTACCGTGCAAATGTTTTAAACATGTATATCCAAATTTTCTAATTTAACAATAAAGTATCTTAAATATAGACATCACAAATAGAAAAAATGTTTGATTATTAATATAACGCTGATCAATATCCAATTTAAATTTTATGAATCGGTTGTCAAAATCAAATCTTACAGATATAAATACATTTTTAAAAAAAATATGGTCGTGCATATGTTTTGAGCACCTATTTTAAAACCTTTTAAAAATAAATTTAAAGTTGATTAAATTAAAAAAACAAACATACATAATTGATGTAATATTTTGTAGGTCCGTCCTTGCTCTTAATAACAAAGCCAATCCTATTAGACAACGAATCATACAAATTTTTAATTCGGATATCTTCAATTTTATAAAACTCTTCTTTAGTAACAACCCAAAGCTCGTCTATTGTTTTTGAAGCCCTTAATTTAAACCTTGCCTTCAGGTCTGCCCAGTAATGTTCAATTATATTGAGATCAGGACTTTTTGCCGGCCAATTTGGTAACAAATCAATAGATTGCGTTTCAAAAAGTAGAGTAGTGCTTCGAGAAGTATGACAGCTAGCCCCATCTTGTTGTAACATATATCCATGAGTGTACAGAATTGGTAGAGCTTCCAACATTACCCTTTGGTATTCAGCAGAATTCATGTTACCATTCACTTTAATGATAAATCTGCTACCATTATATCGAATACCAGCACATTACATAATTGAAGCTGAAAACTTAACGGTAGGAGTGATATATTTTGAATTGAATTTAAAATTTTTTGGTCTTCTGACATATAATATGGATATTGATCAGAATAAAATTTTGAATAAGCAGAATTTTTATCTATTGATAATGTCAATATTTAAGATAATTTATTGTTTAATTAGAAAATTTGAATATACATGCTTAAAACATTTGCACCGTACTGTACAATTAAATTATATATAATATTAAAATTATATAATTTTTAATAAAATGTAAATAAATTTATGATCTTGGGTTATAAAGATTTTTTATCAAGATCAAAACAACTCTTTTTTCATTGTTAGCCTAATAACCTGTTATACACCATAGCCTATGACGGTACCGCACATTTTTTATTTTACAAGTGGTTCACCGTCAAAAAAAGGTTGAGAACCACCGATCCTTTTGATCTGTCTATTACCGGTCACCGTATCAACAGGGGACCATTTTAGTGATCACTGTCATACAATAAATTTCATTTCTTTACAAATACACAATGAATGAGATTAAATTTAATATCTGTAATGTAGAATAAAATTAATAGTCAATAAATTACAAAAAATGAAATATAAATCTTTTAATATAATTACAAATTTTTACAAATGAGAATCATTAGAATTCCCATATCTATAACAGGTAATAAGTGGTACAGTTTCTGTATAATCCCATTTTGGAAATTGTCTTTTATAAATATTTAAATAAACCACATCATTTGAAGCCAACTGTTCATCAAATGTGCATTTCATATGGCCATGAGTACCTAATCATCATTAATAATTTATCAATATGTTATATATATGAAATAATTATTAAAAGTGGTCCATATCATCAGATATACATGCATGAATACAATACGTATTAATTATTTATCAGTTTAATTTAAACTAGCAGTTAATTTTCTTAAAGTAGCAGTAAAAATAATAAAATAAGCAGTAGATTTATAAAAGTGGCAGTAACATTTAACACAAATTGACAGTATTATTTTTTAAATTTAGCAGTAATATTTTTTTGGACCAAACTCTTAAGGGGGGTTTTAGGAAATTTTTTTGGACCAAACTTTCAAGGAAGGCTTTTAAGATTTTTTTTTGAACCAAACTTTCAAGGGGGTCATAGAAACAAAGTTTCGAAATATAAGATTGAAATTTCTATGAAAAATTTGTTACCAATAAAAATACACAATGTAGGCATTATCACGCATATTATTAATACCTCAAATGTAGTTTACTTGACATTTGCATCAAAAAAATAAATGAATACCGATAGGTTCTCGAATCATTCCCTTTCTTCCCAACCTCGAAGTCAATTCAACATGTTTGAACCATTCAATATCATCTAGTTGTCAAAATTAAGAAAGTAATGTATTAATAACCTCGATTAAAAAACATTCGTCTGATGACTGCATGCTTTCTATTAATTTTGTAGGGATGCCCTGTAAGAGTTGCTTTTTTCAAGCATATTCTATGTGGATCAACGCTTAATTGCGTTCCAATTGCTACCAATTCACATATACCTAAATGCATATTAATTATCATGTCACCTTTACCTTTCTTAATTTCGAAAAAAATGATGAATGAGAAATAAAAAAATATACATATAATCTCCTTTCTTTAATGCATAGATCTGTCGAATAAAATTTAATAAACGACCTATAAATAAAACTAACATCCCTCTCAAAGTTTGATTGGAAGAAATCGATATATACACAACTGATCACAAAAGCGTAAAATTACATTTAAGAACTATCATATATTACATGTAGCAATGATGTATATATAAATTAGACATGTCATTATAAATTACCTTTAACAATTTTAAAAACAATAATAGGCATTGGACCGCTTGAAAACATGACAGGACAATAAGTTGTAGCAACAAACGATTTCTTGATAGGCGCAAATTTTTGATACTAATTAAGAAGATTAAGAGTCATATTACTAATGGATAAATAAATGTGATTTTAATTACTACATTTAATTTTAAAAGTATTGATAATGTGTCATATAAAAACATTCACCTTAAAGGCATGTTTAGAAGTATCACCATTTTCAGAAAAAATGGGACGACAAACGAATCTTTTCACTCCAGCCAAAAATAGGAATTCATCTTTAGATTTAAGGTCAACAGAACAACTTTCATGCATTTTCAGATCAAAATTAACAATTGACATTTTATTTTCATATTCCAAAAGAGAATATATAACAATTGATTTTTTCATTTTTGAAATAAAATCTTAAAAAAAAATAAAAATTTAATGCACTACAATGTTTACCATTTCGATCGATTTCTTTGTGTAAATTTAAAGTGATAATGACATACCAGCCATTCTAATGTATAATAGATAAAATTAATTAAAATAGAGAATTATCAACATTAAATGTAAAATTAATCAATATAATTACAATACCTGTGCACCGCGTGTTTGACTTGAAAAGAGACGTTTTCGAGCTCTAGAAATGTCCGTAAAATGATACAATTCAGTAAAATTAGACGGAACACCTTCTTCTCGTTTCCAACTATCCTTTTCCTTGTTATTCCATGCTTTATACCTATTTGATTCAAATATTGAAAATAAATTTTATTTTAAATATTAAAAGATATCATACATAATAATAATTATAATAAGATTACTTGATAAAACGCTTATATGCGGGCATATTCCTGGGTACTTGTACTTGATCAGGAAAATTTCTATACTCTGATACACTAAACAATCATCATAAAAATAAAATGGAACATTACATATCGCTAAAACTTAATTCACCCGTCTCATGTAATTGGGTACACTTTTTAGTAACATTATCCACTATAAAAAATAAATTTAAATTATAAAAATATAATACCATTCAAGTTCTTCGAATCGATAAATCGCTAAAATATAAATAATTACTAAAAACAGATATTATTGAATTAGTGAAAACATTAATTTTAACTAATAAAATTTTAAGTTATTTAAAGAAAATAAAATAATCAAAATTGATAAATTAATAATTCATACAAGGCATATTCAATTCAATTCACCATCATCTATAATCTTAATATACATTTCATTAAACAATGTAATAATTAAAAGTAAAAATTATAAATCAATATTCACTCATAAACGCTAGTAATTGCAAATTTTGATTTATACATATTATATGAATATATTTTATTTATACACAAATACATGTGCTATCAACATATAGTGCAGCAATATATTGGGGTGTACTTGGCATTATTTCTGTGCATTTTCGGAATTATTGGAAATGCTGTCAGCATTTTCATTATGCTAAAATTTTTCAGAAAATCCAAAATATTTTATCTACTTAGAGCTCTAACAATGTCAGATTTCTTGTTTCTCGTTTTAATATTGACGATACAGGTGGCTGTCAATATAAATAATAAACCTTGTAATATCAAATTTCAACATAATCAAAATTCAGCCAGAATTTTAAACAATACATTAAATTCTTTACAGAGTGCTCATTTAAATAAAGACATGCATCCATTACGAAACAGAAAAGCCACAAATGATAAACGACCACATGTGAACCAAAAAAAAGTATCTGAACAAGTTATCAATTGGTATCCATTATATATGCAAAGTAAGTATTTTTAAAATATTTCAGATAATCATGACCAATTTATAATATAAAACGAGATGGGCTCACCACTTAATATAGGATTGGTTCCTACCAGGAAATGAAAAAAGCAAAGTGTTACAAGCATTTCTGGTTTTATTACTAGCAAAAATAAACTATTTGTTTAATGTTTTTGTAATATACAGTATTTGCAAAGTTGTTAGATGTTGAATTTTTATCAAAAGCCTATACGACACTAAATTAATATTTTAAAAATCTCAATTTTATCCAACCATTAATAAAATTCAATAATATTTAATAAAAAATACTTTGTATAGCCCCTTATTTACGAATTTACAAAAAACCTTGTCATCCAACCCCAAAATAATAAATCCAATTTTACCAACCCTTAAGCCTTAATTTAAGGTAAAATCTCTTTTCCGACATTTTTTTGAGAACTTCCATTTTACCAAACTTTATGCAAAAAAACTCTTAATCACACCACAATATCAAACACCAAATTTTAGCAAAGAAAAATTCCTTTTTCCAAGTACTTAATTCTATATTAATATAATATTAAATATTAATTCAATCTGAAACAAAGTTGGGAACCACTCTTTTAAAGGATTGATAATAGTGAATAGTAGGATTGTTAAATTGAATTTTCAACGTGAATTTATTTTTTAAGTATAATAAAAATGTACCCTCTGCAGAGCTAGGTCCTGTTTGTACGTAGTACATAACAGTCAACCTAGTTATATTATATTATATACACAATGGAAAAAATTTTTACTAATTTTATTGAATATTCATTCATATTTTAATTATTATATGATAAAACAGTAAATTAACATTGAGTTCAAATTATAAGTAAAATTATCATTATATGTAATTTATAAAATACATAAACATAACATTTAAAAATCATGCTACAAATCACTAAAAATAAAGAAAATATTAACATAAGTAAATAATATTAATCTATTGATTAAATTTGATTGTTATAATTGTAATTATCAGTTAAATAATTACATCATAAATATATATTATATTTTTTAAATCTAAAATCTACACATCATATGTATAGGACAGATTCATACAGACGAACTCTTTGAGTACGTTTCGCTATATGGCGGCTCTAAATCCATATTTTGACTTGTAATAAAAATACACATACATTTGTATTTAGAAAATATGTGGCCAATACTAATGACAAGTCAAATGACGACAGTATATTTTACAATAGGAATAACGTATGAACGGTTTATAGCAATTTGTCATCCACTAAAAACACACAAATATTGTCGAATGAGCTTAATTCAAAAATATGTATTTTCATGCATACTTTTGTGTAGTTTGTACAATATTCCGAGATATTTTGAATTTAAAATTGAAAATGATCACCTCGCAAAAACAGATTTTAGTCAAAGTACATTTTACAACGACGTATACAGCTTTGGGTTTTACTTGGTGTTTATGTTCATCATACCAGTAGGTTTTATATTGTATTTCACATTATCAGTTATAATCACATTGAGAAAAAACCATTTAAAAATGAATACCAATTCTAAATCAACAAGTTGCAAACACTATAAAAGAAATTCAAGGATAAATAAAATAACTTTAACCATAATATTCTTGTTTATTTTGTGTGCCACTCCAGCTACCATAAGCAATGTGGTACATGCTCTGTATAATGAAAATGGAGAAAACTACATTATTTTTATGCTTATTGCCAACAAGTACTTTTTATATTATACATTTTAAATATACATATTTAATGTTTATGTATTTTAGTTTGGTTATTCTCAATTCAGCTACAAATTTTATTGTCTTTTGCCTGATGGGAAAAAGTTTTAGAAATGCTATGTTAAAGGTATTTAAATGCCATTGCTACAAAACCCAAACTCTTCAACATACTCTGAAAATGTGAATATAAAATAATAAATTATCAGAAATATTTATAAAAATGTTAAAAGTTTCTTCTCAATCTGTGGTAAACATAATTTATCCCACCATGTTATCAACATGGGGGATAATAATTTTGAGACTGCTAACTATTTTAGATAATTAATATAAATTACTGCTTGATTGCTATATTGGGAATCGTCGGATTCAATTCCATCAGAATTTTCATTTTCGTATTCAAACCAACTGGCTTGATATTCATTTGATCCTTTCGGGATATTCAATTGTTTGTGTCTGTTTTCAAAATTTTCTACAAATAAAACGTCAATTATAAAGAATGGAATAAAATTTATAGATGTTATCTATTCATATAAAATCTTAACATAATCAATTGAAATATTTTATATCAGTTAATCTGATAATTTTTAAGGTTATGTGTGGCAGGGCTGTGGAGGCTAGGGGTATATGGCCCGCGCCTACAATCATGATCATCCTAATATTTTTATTTATTAATAAGTAATTAATAATAATTATTTAAATGTTGGAAAATTTCTCAATATCTAATAATAATTTAATTTACAATAATAATTGTTAATTAAAATTTTTAAAATTGGGCAAAAAAAACTTCCCTTTAAACCCTACAAAATTTTGACAATAAAACAAAACTAATGCAAATTTGCATCCAAAATAAAAAACTTTATTATACAAAAAAAATTTATTTATTTTTTTGTATTTAAAATTAAAATATTCAAAATTTTGGTTCCAAATTAACTTCAAAATCTTTAATAATTGAATAAAAAAAATAATTTTACCTTATAAACCCTACACAATTGTGTTCTAAATCTTTAAAAATTGGGTAAAAAAAACTTCCATTAAATACTCTACAAAATTTTGGTTCCAAATTAACTTCAAAATCATATAAATTGGGTGAAAAAAACTTTTCTTAAAACCCTAAAAAATTTTGGTCTCTAAATTATCTATAAAATCTTTAAAAATTGGGTAAAAAAATACTATTACCTTCAACTTCCCTAAAAATTCCCTTAAAAACACTACAAAATTTTGGTCATTGTCATTAAAGAAATCACAAAAATAAATATGATTAATTAAGTTGAAGTAAAATTAACAAAATCGATGATTATATCGCTTAAATGAATAGCGCACAACTGAATGTTTGCCTTTTTTAATATAACAAAATTGGGAAACTTATCATAAATTTGATAGTTATAGACTATACGAGAGATTTGTAAAAAGATAAATCTCACCCTAGCTTAAATCATTAAAAAGTTACTGATTTTTTTCATCTCACTTTCATCTTGATCGTCTTCAATTTCGATTCTTGAATATTCATGGTTTGGTAAAGATTGTTGTATTAAAGAAGGAATGGATGCGACATGGTTTTCCTAAAATAATTAATAAAAAAATATAACTAAAAATAAACTAATTTATCAAACAAGGATTTAGTTTTTTCAGAATTGACAATAGATTCAATTTTATTAATTTGAAATGTCCCAACATTTGGAATATACATTAAAGAATTTGCATCAATAGTATTGCCTTTAACAAAACCACACACTTTGATAGACTAAACACGAATTAAAATTTAAATATACAATATAGTAATTTAAAACTTCAAAATAATAATTAATAATTACATCATGCAAAATTTCATAATGCTCAATAAATAAAAATCCACGATCGTTTTCGAAATGAGTTTTATTTGAACAAATTTTATTGAATATTGAACGTAATAAAATTTGACATTGTTCATTAGAATGAATACTAAATATTTTGTTTGTAGTGATCCTAAATGGAAAAATTAATTGCGAAAGTCAACATTCAAAATGTATCAATAGAGCCTACAATGAGTATTTGGTAAACGCTTTCGATTAATTTTAACCAAAATTAATCAGTGGTGTCAAGGTAGAACGGGAGCCAAGATCAAAAATTGCTATATAAATTAAAAAAGTATTTAGAAAAATAATAAAAAATTTTAAATTTATCCAATTCCACCAATTCTCGGTTTAATATTGACCTATTTACACACACAACAGCTACACATTGAATTTAAAAAAGTAACCATTTAAATAAACAAGATTTTCGAATTTCCCTAGTGGATAATTTTTCATTCTAAATTTAAAATTAATTAAAAATATACTAAAATAAAATACTTTAAAAGCCCAAACAATATTCTTAACACCACATGCAAAAATAATGGACAAGAGACATTGATTATTTTGACTAATACGATCAATTTCATCAACAACAAACAAAACAGTATCCGATATTTTAGTTTTATCAAGTGTATCCATTAAATTTCGAGAATCTGTACAAATAAACATGCCAGACTTTCTTTTAAATGAATTAAAATCAGCCATATAAAAATTTCTTTCATTTTGAACCAATGTTTTAAAATTCAACATTTTTTGTACACATAAAAACGAATCTCCAGCATTCAGAGAAATTACACATACTAGGTGTGGATTAATCATTTTACCGTTCCTGAAACCATTTTTATTATAGTTTTCCAATAATTTATAACTTTTTGCTATTCGTTTTAATGTTTTTATATTTTTCAAATTTTTGGATTGTTTTTTAAATTTATTCACTTTTATTGACGAGGTTTGTTTTCCACCGACTTTTATTTGTGATTTTGATCTGTGCTTTCCAGTTTTGTGGGTCTTGTTTGATTGACGTAATGGACCGACTCGATGGCTAGATTTATTATTTTCACGTGACATTTTTTTATATTTATAAGTTAAAGTGAACTTTATTCAAATATAGTGATTATATTTTTTTATACATTATTGTTATTACGCAAATTATTTAAATTACTCACATATATGTCAATATGTTGATAAAATTTGAACAAATTTACAAAATTATTGAGACAGTAACAATATTTAGAGAGAATACTGTACTGTAGTGTCGCCTGTTGCTGTGAAGCCTTCGAAATAAAATAAAAATTTTAAATATAGTTAGTTTTGGTATATATTTTTACTTATATAAAGTAAAATACATTAATGTAGTTAAAAATGTACGTCCGTTTGTTTATTTGCTTGTTCCAGTCTATTTAAGAAAGTAAGAGGAGTCTAGTTTTAAAAATTCCATATTTCTATTACAGTTTTTCGAGACTGTTGTATTATCGCAAATTTTTGAATTATTGGAAATGCTGTCAGCATTTTTATTATGCTAAAATTTTTTAGAAAATCAAAAATATTTTATCTACTTAGAGCTATAACAATGTCAGATTTCTTGTTTATCGTTTTGATATTGACGATACAAGTGGCTGTCAATATTAATAATAAACCTTGTAATATCACATTTCAACATAATCAATTATCAGTTATAATCACATTGAGAAAAAACCATTCAAAAATGAATACCAATTCTAAATCAACAAGTTGCAAACACTATAAAAGAAATTCAAGGATAAATAAAATAACATAAACAATAATATGCTTGTTTATTTTGTGTGTTACTCCAGCTACCATAAACAATGTGGTACATGCTCTTTATAATGAAAACGGAGAAAACTACATTATTTTTATGCTTATTGCCAACAAGTACAATTTATATACCTTGATGTTACATTTTTTAAATATGCAAATTTAATTTTTATGTATTTTAGTTTGGTTATTCTCAATTCAGCTACAAATTTTATTGTCTTTTGCCTGATGGGAAAAAGTTTCAGAAATGCTACGTTAAATTTATTTAAATGCCCTTGCTACAATATCTAAAATCTTGAACATACTCTGACAATGTAAATATAAAATAATAAATTATAAACAATAGTAAATTTCATATACATAATACCGTATTAATAATATTTTTTAAACTTGGTAAAAATTTCGTCTCTATTTGTAGTAAATCCTAATTTATCTCACCATGTTTTCAATTATTGGGATACTATCGCGGATGGTTAATTACAAAATTGTCGATGCAAAGTAACAATATATTAATTTTATTCAAAATTGATAACAATACATACAGATAATGAGCGATCATTATTATGTTTTATTAATTTTCTTAGAGTCTGATTTAGTTGGCGGGTTTACTCGTTTTGGTGGTATATGTTCATTAATTTTGTCTAAATTTTTGGCTTCAGCAAAAGAATTTACATCGTTATTTCCAATGCCAATCATTGCTAAATGGAAAGATTAAATTAATAGTAAAAACACTAAAACTAGTAATCGGATCGGGTGAATGTCATTAATATATCGAAATGGACTTATGGCGACAATACGACATTTCAAACATTAAATAATAAATCATTGTCATTTTAAATAAAAATTTCAAAATTAAAGAATGCATACATAGTATAATAATATTACCACTTTGTAAGCCGGCTTTCCCTTGAGATAGAATTCCTATAGGTAAAGAACCGCTTGGGGTAAGTCCTTTTAGTCTAAGTATAGTTTCGTTTTCTTCTCTAATTAAAATTAAAATGTTAAGAAATTTAATAATACTTCATTTATGATACCTAATAATATACATTATATATTGTTTGTTATACAATGCATATTACATTAAACGTATACATAATTGAATATAATTTAAGATTAAAATTTTAATTTAAAGAGCAAATGGTGATATAAATTTAAGCGAAAAGTGGACACTTATATGATAAATGGTTGCAAAACCACTGATTTTGATTATATGTGTATTAGGGTGTGAATTAAAGTATGTTTTTTGAAATTTTATGGTCCAGGAACGGATCAAGTAGTGTGACCATAAATACGTATTTTTTATAATCTGCGTATTTGGAAAACTGCCAAATTTTTTGTTTTTAGTGATAATTTTTATAAAATTATAAGAATTTAAACATCGATAAAAAAAAGTAAACGAGGTAGACTAAAATTTAAAGATAAAAAGTAAATAGCCAAGCATGTTTATCACCTCAAGACCACTCAAATCATAACTAGCATATCTCATATTAACATTCCATTAAATAAAAGTTCTAATTTAATTTTTTTAGAACATTTTTGTATAATATCCTTAAAATGGTAAGCATCTCTGCCAATTTTATCTAATTTAATTACTTTTTTGTATTGTTATTTTTGACGAATTACCCAACTTTTTCCGAACCTGAACTTAATTTTTTAAATTTTGGACATATGTATTAATGTGTATATTTGCTAATACAATAACAATGTAATAAAATATACCTCAAAAGTTGAAAACTTCTAGCCATTTTACCTATAGCCCTAATTTTATTTCTGATAATGTCTTTTCGTGCTTTGATGATCATTTCTATAAAAAATTTAATTATGCATAATCTTTACTTATATAATATGCTAGGCTATTAGGTTGTTTCATAAGTAATGTCGTTTTTATTGTAACTTTATTATAAATCATTATATCTTTACGAATATATACTGTAAGTGCGTTATTTTTTTATTTTTACAAAATATGGACAAATGTGTATTC
>LWCA01000842.1:0-17984 GCA_001642005.1 Intoshia linei | reverse complement strand
ACCTCTATGTACCTGTACATAATGTAATTTATCAAACGAGACATTGCAATTGCACCTTAAACAAAATAAATTGTTGTCCATCATTTTAAATTCAGTTGGATAGTTTTAGAATATTGCTGATTTTTTCCTGTCTTGATTTTGGAATTTTTGGCATTGTTAAATATCAATAGTACAAAAAGTAACATAATATTACCTTTATAACAAATCATCAGTAAAATTTAAAATATAATGCACGTGTAACAATTAAATATTTCAAAATGTAACTTTATTAACCTTAAATTTTTTTTAATTAGTTAATTAATATGGAATATTTTATAAAATTAAAAAAACCTAGTCTTAAATTTAACAAATAGATCACATTTAATATTCTTTTTTCCAGCTACTATTACTCCAGCTAAAAGATATAAAAAGTTTCAACGTGAAGTTGAGCGTTGTGAAATTTTTTTAGGTTTTTTCATTTTTGGTGACCTTAAACTTGGTAGGATAGGAACTTGTTTGGATCAAGGGAGCACGTGCTCCCAAATTACAATTTTCATAATCTACTAGTTCAGAAAGTTAGAATCAACCTCATTATCAATAATTTCTAATAAATCTATTTATTTTTTTGGTAAAGAATGATTGTAGGTCTAGTACAGGGATTCTCAACCTTTTTTTAGACTCACCTTTAAGCCCATAATTCACAAATATTGTTTTAAAATTACCGCCTCCATAATTCATAAAGAAGTTGTTACTGCTACTCAATTTTTTAAAGAATCGACTCGTAAAACCAATAATTCACTTAAATAAAATTGTAATTCTTTTGTATGTTATCTTAGACATTGGCGAACTATTAAAATAATTTATAATATATAATTAACAATATAAATAATGTTATTTTAAATATCGATTAATTAATAAATGAGAATATTCTTAAACCCCATTATTTTTACTTAAATCCAACCATTTTGTTACTTGAAAACTACTCCAACTTAGTAAATATTTGAAAAATTAGTAAAATAAAGAGACATGAAAAATTAAAATTAATTAAATCTATTTTAAAATTTGGGTGCGTACACTACTTGAATTGGAACCATTGTGAATACTCAAACTTTGAGTATTAATTTAAATAATATAAAATTCAAAATTATTTTTGCTGCTTGCAGGTGGCAACCCCTTCGAACGTTTCATTATAAAAACTCCAGCTTTAACACTTGTTCATACAATTTATGAAGTACATGGATACTTTACAAAAAAATAAATACATCTATAACTCGTTTCTTTTTTGATAAATGAAAAAAATTTTCTAAGCATATAGAATAAGGATAATTTAAGTGTCGACACTTTAAATGAAACTGCTTAAATGGTTTTATTTTATTTCTACTACATTAACTTTAAGATTAAAAGTTAAATTTTAGTGTGACCATGGGTTAAGGTTGGAGCCTAGAAGTTAAATTTTGATCCACTGTGAGTTTACTATATTTACTAGAAAGGTAAATATTCCATAAAATAAATGGAAAAATTACAATAAATTGAACGCTGATTGAATGTATACAATTTTAAACGCATATCACTCACATGTTCACTTAATTTATCACACTTAATGTATAAGCGTTGAGTAAATATTTGGCTTGCAAAAGTTTATTTTCAGTATGTTCATTAACTACGTATAGATGGAACATTGAATTATTTTTTTAAACAAAAATTTTCAACAAGTTGCAAACTGTTATAATCAGTAAATTAATTTTGCAATAATCATTCATTCATTCAACATAGTAATAACGGTTTCTCTGGAAATGATTAAAAATACTATACTTTATATTTTTGCATTCTGAATTGTTTCATTTGTTTGATTCTCGATACTAATTTTCTAGGGTATAATTGAAGTTGAATTTATAGGAAAATGTCTAAATCTGATCAAAATTCAAAGTTTTCAATAAAATCTACCAAAAAAAAAGCTCAATCATCATCCAATCCGAAAATACTGGAAGAAAATTATGATAAATATACATTTGATAATACCCCTATCTTTAAAGGTTTAGAATTATCGCTAATTATTAATTTAATTCTAGACGTCCAACCATCACAATACGAAGCTTTATTTATAAAAAAAATGAAATTATGCTCCGTTTGCTACAATTTCAACGACCAATTTAGTAATCTGAAAGAAAAGGAACAAAAGAGATGTACGCTTACAGAACTAGTTGAACACATTACAACAAACCACAATGTACTTACCGAGTGTGTTTATACTGAAATTATCGTTATGGTACATGATTATCAATTGTTTTTAAATTAATAGATTTCAGCAAATATATTTCGGCCTCTTACCTGCTCTGAATCCCCAGACTATGACCCCGAAGAAGATGATCCAAATTTAGACTTGGCCTGGCCACATCTGCAGGTATTTTAAATTTTTTTTATAATATTTATAATTTAAGATTACGTACGAATTTTTATTACGTTTCCTTGAATGTAACGATTTCCAGCCATCTATAGCAAAACGATATTTTGATCACAAATTTATAATAAACGTAAATGCGACTTTTTTATTTTTAATTATTTCTAGCTGATGGATCTGTTCAATACTGAAGACCCTAGAGAACGTGAATTTTTAAAAACCGTTCTGCATAGATTGTATGGTAAATTCCTGAGTTTCAGAGCCTATATACGAAAACAAGTAAATTACACCTTCTTACGGTAATACAAACTCGCATCTTGTTATTATATGGTTAGATTTGTATATGAAAATGAAAAATTTAACGGAATCAGTGAACTGCTCGAAATTTTGGGAAGGTTTGTATTATTATATTTCATAAATCAACATTTCAGCATAATTAACGGATTTGCTTTACCGCTCAAAAGTGAACATAAAGTTTTTTTATATCGAATTTTGATACCTTTGCATAAGGCCCGTGGCCTCAGTGCATTCCACCCTCAAGTAATTATTTTGCAATATTGGGTTTATTGTTTTCTTAGCTCACCTACTGCATCGTTCAATTTATAGAAAAAGACCCAACCTTATTCAGATGCGTACATTTATTTTTTTCTGATTTGACTTTGTTTAGGTTATTGAATCAATCTTAAAAATTTGGCCAAAGACTAATAGCAGTAAAGAAGTCATGTTTTTAAGTGAATTAGAAGAGATAATAGATGTAATTGAACCATCCGAATTTAAACAGTGCTCTTCATTTTTATTCAAACAAATTTCACGATGTATTGGTAGCTACCATTTCCAGGTATTTAAATGCTTTTAATCTACTATGTAAACAGGTTTCTGAACGTGCCCTCAATCTATGGCAAAACGAATACCTTGTTTCATTGATAGAAGAAAACGTTAACGAAATTATGCCTATAGTTTTCCCCTCGCTTCACAAAATTTCGAAAGACCATTGGAACCAAACAATAGTGTTGCTCGTATATAACGTACAAAAGAGTTTCATTGACATGAATAAGCGTCTTTTTGAAGAACTCACAGCCAACTACAAAAACACAATTACCAAGTAAATATTACAAAAAAATTGTAATAAATTCTAGTGAAAAAAAGAAGGAGAAAGAGCGAAGAGAAGCATGGGCGCAACTACAAATGAAAACCCAACCAAAAAATTAACCACTTGTATAACCACTGATTTCATTATTAAATTTTAATGAGGTAAATAGAGTAAAAAAATCCATAAGTAAAAGTATATACGCAATTTTGCTTCTTTGATACGAAAATTAGTTAATACACAAGGATTACAAGTTTAGTTTGTTTGCAATATTGGACGCCACATTCTTGAAACCGATTGATGTACCAGATATGCGTTTGAATCTTACACCGTTCATGGATAATCGTGGTAATTTACAAACTTCCATTTCCCATTGGACTAGGGTACCTATTTTGGGATCACCTGATCTGCACAAGAGCAGGTACTTTTCAAGTTGCTGGTAGGAGCATTTTTCTATATCCAAAACACGGCGAATTTCTAATAACATGTAATTGGGTGGTTTATTAGAGGTAGTTTTCATACTCCACGTAAATCGAAGAGATCTAGGTTTTACATTTTCGTCTATCGTAGAATTGTAGTTTGACTGAGAGAGCAAATTTTGATCAACAGTATCAGACGCTTGAGAGTCATTTTTTCTATTGAAACTGGAGATTGTTGGTTTTTTAGCAAGGATATCCATTTTTGGGTTCTCTGGATCCAGGTGGTTTGATTGTTTTACCAATTTGGACGCAAGTCGATTGAAAAAATTAATGGTTTTGTTGTCGCCATTGGATTTTTCAGTGGTTAAGTTGGACATAGCTGCTTCACTATTTACAATATTAGTCTTAGGATTTTTGGAAATGTTGTGTATAGTATTTCGTAGGGCAGACCCTCTCGGAAAACGAGTAACTCCCGAATTTGTTTTTGAATTATCGATGGCGTAGTCAATATCCATCTTTCGTTGAATTAGAATCTTGTCGTGTTCGTTTATATAAGTGTCAATATTGGGAACTTCATAATCAGGTGACTGGACATTTTTATTCTTAGAAAAGAGAGAAGAGCGTCTGAAAAATTTCGAAGTTCTTTTCGTTTCAGCTCGAGTAAGATTTAATTTGGCTGAAGCGTGACCAATTTTGTTTTCTTCGTCGACAATTTTAGAAGTCATATCACTGGGTTTAACACGCATACTAGCACGGGTAGTGGGGTAAACATTATTAAAATTTGTGATACTGGGTTTAGAGTTTTTCCGTTCGGCAGATTTCTGGTTTCCATAAGAAAACGTACTCCTAATATAGTCATCCCTATTGAAATTTTGTGTATTTTTTGGTTTTACAGAAATGCGATTGTTGGGTTTTGGTTTGGTAGACTTTTTAGACGGTGTTGCAAGGGTGGATGCGTTATGGATCAATTTTTTCTTGGAACCAAGGTTCATTGAAGTATTCTTGTGTGTAGAATAATTTAAAGCTGAATTTGTCTTGACAACCGTAGAGGTCTTTACATCCTTATCAAATTCATTTTCAATCTTTTTATAACCTTTCCCAGAAGTATCAGTCGAATTTGCCGACGCTTTTCTTGCGAAGGATAGAGGAGTTGTAATTTGATTTCCTGATTTCTTTTTCGCGTCACAAGTTTGTATTTGGGTTAATCTTTTATAATTTTCTTTAGAATCATGTTCAGTGGTGCGTGTCTTTGATCGAAGAATTTCCGCTTCTTTCCTTTTGATATATTCTAGCGCTTTTGCGCGATTTTGTCTAACGTATGCAGTGGGTGTCGCATTTGATACACTTCTAACGGTAGTCTAGAATAACATGTAAAAGCATTGTTTCATAATATATTACCCGATTGAGTTTTTCGGTCGCACTTTCAATTTTATTTAGCAGGTGAGTGTTTATAGATCCATTACTATCGGATATGGAACGTAGTTTCATACTCTCCTTTTGCAATAGCAAGTAAGTTGCAGTTCGGTGATCATACAAGTCATATTCTAGCGAATTTATAACTTCAGATGAACTATAACCTAATCTTTGCATCAAATCTAAAATTTAATAATAAAAATTTAGGTCAAAAAAATTAAATACCTAATGTCGGTTTATCGATTACTTTCTGTGGTTCAACAAATTGTTGTAATTTATCATCGTAGTTTATGTTGACCCATTTTTCGTGCATTGCCTTTTTTAAACTGAACCGATTACTGGGGTTGAAAACTAGAAATTTTCTCAATAAATTTTCGCAATCCGTCGACATATAAAAGGGAATTCTGTATTTACCCCGCAGTACTCGTTCTCGGAGTTCCTAAAAAATATTATCATTTTGTTTATTAATGATATAATTACTTTAAGGTTTCGACCATCAAAAGGTAATGATCCTGAGACTAAGGTGTATAGTATAACACCCAAACTCCACACATCCACTTCGGGTCCGTCGTACTTTTTCCCTAATAATTTAATTATATTCAGCAATTTGATTTATTGGGCAATTATTTACCCATAAACAACTCGGGTGCCGCGTAGGGTGGACTCCCGCAAAATGTGTCTAGTTTTGATCCTATTTTAAATTCGTTACTAAATCCGAAATCGGCGATTTTTATGTTCATGTCACTGTCCAGCAGCAAATTTTCCGCCTAAATTGGATTTACAAAATATAATGTAAAAAACTTTTAAATCTCGATGTACAATATTCTTTTGATGGCAATATTCAACGGCAGATATAATCTAAACTTTATAAACTTTTTTTTACAAGTCATTACTTGTCTGAATTTAACTCTAGATTCTTTTTCACGCATTCTACCATGAGCTACCAAGTAATCAAACACTTCACCTAAATATTTATATAGTTTGTTATTAAAAGGATACCTCCGCTGACGTACTCCATAACCAAATATACAAAATTATCTATTTTAAACACTTGATATAATTTAACTAAAAACGTATAAATTTATAAAATAAAATAATAATTACCAATATTGGGATGATTTAGTAATTTCATTATTTTTTCCTCGCGACTCAACTAAATAATTTTAAAAATAATTCTGAATACATTTCACATGCATACTTCCTCACAGTAAAATGTATACTATACCTTTAAAAGACTTTGTTCATTTAATTTATTGGTATCAATAATTTTGATGGCAACCTATGATTAAAAATATTAATTTACTGGAAACCAATAATTGTTAAATATATAAACCGTTTTAGATGAAAAAACATGCAACCAAAAAAAGCAACAAGGATATACGTTTCAATATATAATACAGGCTAATTGCTCGTTAACGTAATAATTGGGCCTGAAAAAAATCACATTCCGTTAACAAAGAATTTTAGCCTGAAAAAATTAGTTTATCTTTATAGAAGCATTTAATATTTTTTACAGAGTTTCCACATGTTGATTAAGACTAGACGACCGCTACATTATTTCATCAAAAAACTACTTTTTATCCAACGATTAATAAAATGTAATTATAAATACCATATTAAGCCCTAGAGAAAAATTGACTTTTATTGATATTTTTTTGAAATTCCGATTTTACGAAACCTTATGAAAAAAATCACTTAATCAAAACTACAAAATAAAAAATTACCAACTTTTAAGAGAAAAATCCTCTTTTTCCAATATTTTTGAGAAAAATACGATTTTACTAAATCTTATGAGCAACAACTTCCTAATCCAAAACACAAAAAAAATTAAATTTTACCAACCCTCAATAAAAAAATCCTCTTTTACTAAATCCTATGATGAAAAACTTAATTTTTTCATCATTTTTTTATATTTGATGTTTCCCTTAGGATCAAAAAAATAGATATTTTGAAATGGGTCCGTACATTGAAATGGGTTTATTTGAACCGGGAACCACTGCATTAAAAAATGAAAATATTTTGATATTCATTCGACTTAACCTATATTTGAGGTTATTTCATTTCATATAATTAATAATCAACCATTATTATCATCATTCATCAAGAAGCAAATAAAATTTTTTACGATCTAAAGCTTTTAATTTGAATCGAAAAAGCTTTAGTATAATTATGAAGCTACTGTCTTTTCTCGATTATAAGCAGACCTCTGAAATACAAATTTTCAGTGAAATGTTTAACTAAATACCATTTGAATATAAGCAGTTTCTGCTTGTTTTCGAAAGAAAACTTTAAACAAAAAATAAACAACATATCAATTTATTTTTAATAAATAACTTCCTTCATACAATATAATATCTAATTTAGAAGTTTTGCTTTCACCATATACATATTAATACGTTAACATATTGTACAATATGTTGTTTATGTAATTTGTTGAAAGTAATCTCAATTTCAAATTTTTTAGAAACAAAAAAAAATTCATTAAGATAAAGTGATTCGGATGTGTTTTTAATATTTTCAATGTACTCATAATCAATGATATCAAGCGGGACCAAATATTCTCTAAGTCCTTCACAGACCTCATTTTTTACTTCCTCAATAGACTTCATTGTTAGTTTAGAAAAAATTTCAAAAAACTAATACTCAACTTCTAAGTCCCACTCTGAAATATTTATAAGATGTATGTCAGGATAGAAAAGTTGATTTAAACTAATCTGTATTTTTCTTTAATCTCCTCCACAATCAAATTTTTTTCAAATCAAATAGATTTTGAGAATACCCCAAGATGTAATTAATACAAATCTAACCAGTTCTTAAAATATAAAAACACTTTTAGTGTATTTTTTATATTTTTCAATGTCTGCTTAAAAGTCTGCTTGTTTTTTATTATAAGCATTTTTCCTTCTACTCTCGGAAATAAAAAGACTTCTTATAAGCGAGAAAAGACAGTAATCATTTTTAGTTAAATTTTTATTCTTCAGAAAAATTCAGTCCGTCAAATAGGAATTAGCCTGTATATAAAATTCTGAAACTATTACAACTAGACATGTCATACACAGAGTCGTACCTACAAAACTCGAGGCCTCCCGAAAATGAAAAATAAACTCAAAAAAAATTTTGCAAATGATCCGTAGTATCATACAGCCAGTCACCTATCCAAGGTTCTTAACCCGACATTTTAAATTTAGCACACAAAATGTTATAATATGCAACAATATAATTTTTTGAAATGATCTATTTGGAAAAATTAGGGCTCATTTATATAATTTCATATAGACCCGAAGAGGGGCTCGGACTAAGATTGGTTCAACTCTAGTCATGTCCCGATTTTTAATCAATAAATTTAAAATTATAATTTATTATTTTAAATGCATATCATTCCAACTTTAATTCCAATTTAATATAGTTTACTTACAGGAAAAATTTTGAAAATTTCAAAAATGTAAAATTGTATAAAATTAGTAAAAATTAAGTATTCTTAAATTTTAAGTAATTTTAATATTTATTAAACCATTAACCCTGTTTTTGTCGATCTGGGCGATTTCAGAGTAGGTTGAATTTCATACGACGCGAAAATTAATATTACTTCATATTAAAAATATAATTAATTATTTCAATTAGAGCCATGACCATTAAAAATTTTCTTAACCCGAGCCTGCCTGCCATAATTGTCACTTTTTGTCAATATAAGATTTTACTGAACATTATACATAAACGCGAATACACATATATACGAATGTTAGAATTTTGATAATTAATATAAACATATTAACAATATTGTAAATATTTAGAAATTTAATCATAATTTATAATTGACCCCTATGACTTATACGAGACTAGTGAGTCACAAGTTGTGACTTGGTGAAGATGATGAATATATAAAATGTTAGAAATAGATTTGAAATATTTGCGAAAAATTGTTACAAAGGGATCAATTCTTCCACTATTGAAAACCATTGTTACACTTTAATAGAAGTGACCATTTTACTAACCCATCAAAATATTGCTACTTCGCCAATTCACAAGAGAAAAGGTTGAAAAACGTTGATTTAGTGGTAGGTCAACTTTGACTATTCAAGTGATTAAAAATATTTAAAAATAATTTAAAACTAATTAAGACGACGTATTTAATTAGTTTCTAAATTACCAAATAAAATAAAGTAAAATTTGAAATTGCGTCAAACCGTTACATACTTAAAATTCCAATGATAATTTTTGAAAATATTTTAAAATGTAAATGTAATTTAAAATTTACTTCTAAATTAGTTTCAACGTGAACAGCTAATTTAACTCTAGCAAAATTTCCACGTCCAATTGTTTTGATAAGTCTATACTGACCGACGATAGTATTATTACAATTAGATTTATTGGAATATAAGGTTGATTTTTTAGACAATTCGGACAATGGTTTCTAAAATGGTGTAAAAAGATTAACCACTACAAATCATCCAACACATTACAAACTAGAAACATAGAATCAATAAATAAAATGACATCAACTACAAAATATGTATAAATCAATTCATATAAAATAAAAATCCATATTTCCATACGGAATAATTTAAAAAGTAAAAATAGATGGTAAATAAATCTAAAATAATTAGGTAATTTAAATCGATATCAATATCAATGAGTCCGTATGTGCTGGTTGATAATAAAATGATAAAAACCTGATAACACTGATCAGAATTGTCATTCGCAGAACTTTGGCAAATTTCGGGAACTGGATCAAGATGCTTTTTGTTATGTGGAGATATAATCATAATTATAATTTTAATTAATCTAAATAAATTAAACATAAAAATATTCAAACAAACCAAGGTTCATGAGCTGAAATTAAGTTGATCTAAACATAAAATTAATTTTATACTCAAAGCATTAAATTACAAAATATTTAAGATTGTGATTGATGGATTTTACGTATCATTTGATATTCAAACTTGAAATAAACGATTAACTTGTGATTCAAAAATAAACATATTTTTTAATAAAATTTAAAATAATTGTAGTCCTAGTATCGTTATTGCTATTTCAATTTTATATTTTCATTTGTCCTATAATTTTCATTTATATATTCTCTAGTTTACATACACAATAAAATTCTCTTTCGTCTGCTCAGTAAAAAGTCTATAGTATTTACAAATTCTAGCTATGACTTCTGTTTAATAAACTTTAGAAATAAATAATAGTCATTGCTACACTTGTATGTAAAATATGTTGTATTTGTAGATATCCTGTCAGTTTATTTATATTTATTTGACAATTCAATAATTTTACTTTACTATTATTACTATCTAATCCGGTGACTAGAGTCAATATCCTACAATTACTACATTGTAACAATGTTCTTTTAATACAGCAAACTGCTATAAATACATTTGATTTAATTTTGCAAGATTTTTAAGTTTAATCGGTGGTTAATTAAATGTTCAGATATGATAATTACACTGAATAATACTCAAAAAACAATCCCACTAAAAAATATCATAGTTATGATATTTGACTGTACTATAGTATAGTCAAAAATTTATCGAGTAATTATTGAGATATTTTAGTTTTAATTATAATTAATAAATATATTGCTACTATCCGAAATATAAAATAAAAAGGAAAGTTTGTTTTCAAATCATAAATCATATCATGGTAATTGATGAATTTAACTTTTGTAAAGTAAATTTAAATTTTTTTATACCAACTAAATTCAATTCAAAGTAAAAGTACATTTAATCTTTACTGTCATATAAATAGCATAAAAACCCAATTGCTAATACAGTTTAACGCAGGGATGTTGATGTCTATTTTTCAGTTTTCTAATTTGAATCCTTCGGGGTCAAAAACCAAATTTTCCCTTTAAAAATAAAATCAGCCAAAATATTTAATAAAACATAAACTATGGGACGCGTTTTAAAATCACATGGTCGTAAATATCACCCTCAGAAAATCACACCTTCATGGTCGAAACCACAAACTAATAACTAACGAAAAATTAAACATGTCCTAAAATTTTATAAAACGTATGTTCTGAGATAGTTTTTAAAAACATAAAATTTGTTTGCTGTCCCATTTCAATAAATATAGGTATGTAAATAAAGTAAAACAGTAGATTTAAAAAGGTACAATGGTTTATTTAACAAATCTATGAACATGATTAAATATTACAGTTTCAAGGTTATTTGTAGCATTTTTAAAGTGCTTTCTTTGGATAAACATCCACCGCAAAACCCAGAATCATGGACAAATACTGCATCTGGAATGCCAGATATCTTTTGCAAGTCATTATTGTGATATCCTCTCCATTCCTCGAGTAAAGGCTTCCTAAATTATATATTACTAATCTTTATACCCACTTAAATCTTTCATAAATAATATATTTTTTTGCAAGATATTGTCATTCATTTAAGAATTATTTAACCTGTAACAATTTGTCGTTGTACGTCAACAAGAGTCAAATATATATATTTTTTTAAAAAATAAAAACATTTGGTGGATACGGCTTAATTTCATAACGATATAGTTTTTGAGAGTAACTGGTTATGTTGTCGTACAAATATGTGACCCGTATCTGAAAAAAGTTCCTATCATATTTCATATAATTTACCTAGATTTAAATGAATCCAGTCGAACCGGTACACATATAACTCTCCAACTATCACTCTTTTCAATAATAACGAATAATATTTGTCCTTCAATTCCCAAATCTTTTTCAACTTTTAAAATGTGCTCTGTAAAGTTTCCCTTTATATCTAATTCTATAACAGCTCCGCTCTCGTGAATCTAGTATAAATTAAATGATAATTACATTTTATTACCGTAAATCTTTCATTAATAGCAACTTTTACAATTTCATATGTTGAATACCAAGAATCTGCATAATATTTTACAGTATCCACAAATTCCTTTTGGGCGTAGTCCACTGCAATTAAAAAACGTTCCTGCAAAGCAATATAAACAAGTAAAAAGATAAATCAATATTCAAAAATTAAACCTCGATGATTATCAAATATGAATATTAAATTGGATCAGATTATAATTTGATATGGAAAAAATGCTTCCAGCATATCCCAAAAATTAGATTAAAAATTTTCAAGTTAATAGATCATTTATATACAAGCACAAAAATAGTCATTTTTTCCAATTATTCTGATAGTTATTTCATTGTAACTTTTATAGTGCTAAAAATTTATTTTCGAAACATTGTAAAATATAATCCGTAATATAATAGATAAAATATAGATAAAATATAATGTTAATGAAATATAGCCGTATCAAAATAGCGGATAGACCAAAAGTTATCAAAATTGTGATAACTCAAAAAAAACAAATACATGTATCACGTTAATCAGCGTAATAAACTTTGACCCTAATTATATTTCTTATGTTCGATAAAAAACCTCGTACAACAATGTTAAACAAGAAGACAGATTCATACCAACGACAATTTTAAGATACCACCTTCGCAGGACTTTTAAAATTACTTCGATTTACTATAAATGCCTATTAAAATAATTACATCATAATAATCATCTGATGTAGGATTCATTCTAGAAATTCTCTGGGATAGTCCAGTATTAATTGCGTACCTAGAATTGTTCAATTTTTAAAAAAAAATTACAATGGAGAATCATTTTTATTTGGATAAGGTTCAATTCCATTATCAATTCCGTCAATTTCTTGAATGAATGAAGTGTACATTTTATCAACTATAACCAAACATTTATCTACATTTGGATTACAATTAATAACAGCAGAAATAATTTCAATTCCATAATGAAAGAATATTAATCCGGCGCTACTTAACTTGACAGTTGAAAGTTTAGAAGGGTCCAAAGATGAAATACTTTCGTTAAATCCACGCTGGTGATGATCATATCGTCTTTCAGAGTGATTATATACACCTCCTACATCCATAACATAATCACATCTGTTTAAAACTTCAAAATTTCTGGATCTCACTATTTTGGCATCACTTAATCTTGGAATAAGTTTTAACATTGCTATTGCCATAACATCATCACAATGAAATGATCCATCGTGTACTGCAAGGGTTTGTCTTTTAGGTACATTGATATCCAGTTTCGAAGTTGTAGTCATCAAAAGTTTTGAATTTACTTTTGCAAAATTTACTGTACTTGAATGTTTTAAAAATTTTGAAATGAGAAACAATCTTTTACTTATGTTATTTTTCAACAAAAATGCAGTAACCATACACACAGTGAATATGAGTGTCTGCTAGTAGAAAAAAATGAGATAAACAGTGTTTATTAAACACTATAAGAAAATTAAGAAAGTAATTACAGTTTAATTACACAGTCCAACACCTAAAAAATGCAAGAACGATGAATACATCATCTTGTTCATCTCAACGAGCTGGTCAATGTGATATGAATATTATTTTTCAATCACATTTAGATTTTTTACTTTTTAAATTATTTTTTTTAAATTAAGGTTAAAGTTACAAATTTGCCCAAAAAAGGGGGTATTCAAAGCCATCTTAAACACAATTAAAAACGTCAACTATGTATTATATGCAGCACAATACATAGATAACATATTGATTAATGTCATACTATATTTTGTTTAATCAAAAATATTTTACTTTCTGAGAAATGTTAAATAATATAATTTAAATTTCAAATAAAATGTTAAAATTACTCAAAATTCATGTAATTTTTTCCTTTTAATGGTTTCAACCCTGTGTAAGACAAATATAACCATCTCATCATTCATTTTAACTTATATAAAAGGCTACGCGATTTTTGTTTGTGTGTGTGTTCCACTTTATTGAAATAACTACCACTCTTAGAATTTTTTAAAAACGACATTGCAATTACAGTTTTTTCCGGGACGTATAATAAGATAAATTTCAACCTCCCAATTTCACATCTTACGGGTAAAAAACCCCTGTTGTCCCCCTTTTTGAAAATCAAATGAGTTAGATAATTTAAAAAAATATATACGCTGATGCGGATTTTAAAATCATAAACATTATTATAAATTTAAATTCAAAAATATATCTTCAGGGGCAAAACATCAAATTACTCTTCTTTTTTTAATGAAAAAAGAATTTACAGATTACCCTTCTTTTTTTATGAAAACAGCCCTAGAATTTCAAAAAATTTACAGGTAGGTACAGTTGTATCCTGTTAACACACATAAAAAATTTCAATCCAAATAAGTGACGAATTCACGATAAAAAAAGCATTTTAGTATTCATTATTTTTTTTCGAAATATTTTATTAAAACAAATAATATGAAATAATTAGCGGTCGAAAAATTAAAAAAAAATTATTCTGATAGAGCTTAATTCAGTTGATATAAATACAAAAGTTTAACCCGAGAAATCTGCGCATTCCTAATGAAAAATAATTTTTAATATATTATCAAAGAATATTTTTCAAATACTTCGATTAAAATCAAAAATGCAAATATTAATCCTACAATTTTAAAAAAATGTGCATTGTACACATTTCCAATACAGACATATGGTTGAAAATCTACATAATTCATTCTTTCGGAATTTTTTTCATTGCTACGCAATTTTTAAATTTCAAATTTTTAAAAAATTTTTTATTTTTCAACGTGAATTTTTTTTAATAAGTATTATAAAAATGTGCCCTCACACGAGCTAGGTCCTGTTTGTACGTAGTACATAACCGTCAACCTAGTATAATTATTAAGGCTGTTCATTTTTTACAAAATTTTCGATATGAAAAAAATCCACCCTTACCTTGAAGAGGGTACTTTAAAACCCATAAAAATAAAATTTTAGAAAAAATGACCTTAAAAATGTGTAGCCTTTTTGAATTTTAACGTTTTTCGAGCGCTTTTTCTTAATTGACGCCATTTTTTTTCTTTTTAAAATGGATATGATTAATGTATGACCGACTAAGACATACATCAAATTTAGACTGAAAAAATTTAATATTTAACCTCACAGGGTGTTTTTGTAATATTGGTCAAATTTAAAAGTACTAACATTAATAATAATTAATAATAACCAAAAATTTATTTTAAATATGAAAATCTGAGTGTCCCATTTTGAAATTCAGTTATTAACGTTATAAACAAATTTTAATGAAAAAAAGTAATATGAACTTTCTAGAAGCCGAGCTAAAAAATTAAACTGTGTTGGTTCTAATCGATTAATTTTTATAATTTTTGTATGACGATATGTAAAATGTTATGCAGATTCGAGGCAATTGAGTGTAGTTTTTTTTGTATTATTAGTTTCTTCGTTTTAATTAAAATCGAGAAAAAACGAAAATATTTTATTATCTTGAAAAAATTACGATAAATCATGGAAACAATAGTTTTTAAATTTTTNCACTTTATTAAGAAAGTGAAAAATTACAAGTAAAATATTGACTAAAATTATCTGGTATTTATGAGTACTTTTGTTAAAATAAGTACTTATAGTCACACTATCTAAGTCGTTTTTGACATTCATTGCCAATGAAACAAAATTTTCGATTCGAAAAAAATCCACCCTTACCTTGAAGAGGGTACTTTAAAACCCATAAAAATAAAATTTTAGAAAAAATGACTATAAAAATGTGTACCCTTTTTGAATTTTAAGGTTTTCGCACGCTTTTTACCCTTTTTTCGTAATTGGCGCCATTTCTTTTTTTTTAAAGATGGATATGATTAATGTATGACCCACTAAGACATATATTAAATTTGGACATAAAAAATGTTATATGTAAACTTACAGGGTGTTTTTTCCTTAAAAAAGGGTTTTTGGTCAAATTTAAAAATACTAACATTTATGATAACGATAAATTTATTTTAAATATGAAAATCTNTATTTTAAATATGAAAATCTGAGTGTCCCATTTTGAAATTCAGTTATTAACGTTATAAACAAATTTTAATGAAAAAAAGTAATATGAACTTTCTAGAAGCCGAGCTAAAAAATTANCCATGTTGAAATTCAGTTATTAACGTTTTAAACACATTTTAATGAAAAAAAGTAATATGAACTCTCTAGAAGCCGAGCTAAAAAATTGAACTGTGTTTGTTCTAATCGATTAATTTTTGTATGACAATATGTATAATGTTATGCAGATTCGAGGCAATTGAGTGTAGTTTTTATTGTATTATTAGTTTCTTTGTTTTAATTAATTAAAATCAGGAAAAAAAACGAAAATACTTTATCTTAAAAAAATTACGATAAATCATAGAAACAATAATTTTTAAAATTTTAAATATTTATTTTGTTAAAATTTAACAGTAATTTTGTTTCAATGTCAACAATATTACGGTCGACAAATTTTTTTACATATCCCAGAGATCTCTCACAAATTTNAATTAATAATAACCAAAAATTTATTTTAAATATGAAAATCTGAGTGTCCCATTTTGAAATTCAGTTATTAACGTTATAAACAAATTTTAATGAAAAAAAGTAATATGAACTTTCTAGAAGCCGAGCTAAAAAATTAAACTGTGTTGGTTCTAATCGATTAATTTTTATAATTTTTGTATGACGATATGTAAAATGTTATGCAGATTCGAGGCAATTGAGTGTAGTTTTTTTTGTATTATTAGTTTCTTCGTTTTAATTAAAATCGAGAAAAAACGAAAATATTTTATTATCTTGAAAAAATTACGATAAATCATGGAAACAATAGTTTTTAAATTTTTAAATATTTATTTTGTTAAAATTTAACAGTAATTTCGTTTCAATGTCAACAATATTACGGTCGCAAATTTTTTAACATATCCCAGAGATCTCTCACAAATTTCATTTGTAACATCCACATTGATAGGATATGATCGCAACATATAATTCCGATTAAAACATAATATAACCGATTGCACAACATCAAATATTGTTGATAATGTTCCAATAACAATTATTTTCATTGCAATGCATATCTGCAAAGATTCGCCGCTAAGACAAATTGATGTCGATGCTTGTATTTTTTAGAATCAAAGTGGATACAAAGATCACCTTTGTAATTAATAATCAGTTTATTTCTTTCTGACATACCTTTAAACTACATGCTTGTTTTTGAATAGACGACCTAGGAAATGTCCTGTATCCCATTATTTTCATTACTTCGTTAACAATAGAAACAGTACAATTAATGGAATATCCAAGGCTTTCAGATATTTTACAACATCCGACTGAGACATATTGTGAAGATAAAGCAAATTTGAATCATTTTCCATTGAATCTGATGTGAAGTTTGATTCTTGAGCACTATTATATTTACTAAGATNAACATATAATTCCGATTAAAGCATTCCAATGTTTTACCTTCCAGTATTACTCGTAATAATTCAATTGGTTCAGTTTGTCTTCTACAAGTGAACCAAGCAGGCGCCCAGTAATCGACAACAAATTTGCACGCATTAATTATAGCTGCAGATTTGTCTGAACTAAGTAGATAATATTTTAACAGATAGTTAGCTTTTTTTAGTTAGCTTTAGACCAGGGGTACTCAACTTTTTCTAGGCTAAAGCCCCAAAATAAAAAAGGTAATTTTGTGATGAATTACCTAACATATTATTCGAAATATGTTTATTTACAAGTTAAAATAAATATTTTTTAATGAGAACCTTGGGCTTGCTGATTCGCAATAATTTTTTTATATCCGGTTTAGAATTAGTAAGATGTAATCGCAGGTCTCCACGATTGACAATATTTAGTCGGTTTCTCTGCTTAGTGAGTATATTTAAAACT
>LWCA01000981.1:0-14125 GCA_001642005.1 Intoshia linei | reverse complement strand
GAAAATTTAAAATTAGCATTAAAATCTACACCAGTTTTATCATTACCTGAAATTAAAAAATTTTGATTGCGAATTAGTTGTTCTATTTTAAAAATACACACTTTTAGTGCTAATTCCCCATCGAATTCTAAAATTTTCCAAAAAATGTGACACACTAGAGCAGTGATTTTCAACCTTTTTGTGTTCGCGTCCCCCTATAATCATAAAAAATTTTTGCGACCTAAAATTTTTCTACACACACCAAACATCTTATCAATTCACATAAATTAAAATATTAAAGAAGCATATTCAGTTTTATACTGTGTTCAAATTCTCACGACCCCCTGATAAATTTCGCGACCCCCTGGTTGAAAAGCACTGCTTTAAGCCTTAGAGTCTAAGGCAGTGGTTTTCAACCAGGGGGTCGCGAAATTTATCAGGGGGTCGTGAGAATTTGAACACAGTATAAAATATAAATAAAACTGAATATGCTTTTTTAATATTTTCATTTATGTGAATTGATAAGATGTTTGGAGTATATAGAAAATTTTTTATGTTTATAAGGGGGTTGCGAACACAAAAAGGTTGAAAACCACTGGTCTAAGGTGTCGTGCACTGTTAATTATAAAAATATCTATATCGTTAGAATCACAAAAATTAGCTGATAATTTTAATGTTACATTAAGTTTCTTTTTGCAATGTTGGACAGTGTAATAGTTGTCAAACGTGGTTTTATTGTTTGCCAATCCTATAATGTAAGCTAAGATTGAAAAATAATGAGGTAGTCTTATATTTTTTTATTTTTGAAGGTTAAAATACCATTCAATAATCTCATAGTTTTTTGCAGCTGTGCAGTATTTACTATACACAGTACACATAATTTTGTATCATACATCAACGATTACTATGCATTGTAGTCAACAATGATAAAATCAAATATTTACCGAAATCAATTTGAATAAAACTCATTTCACATACTTCAATCACAATGACTTTGGTACAAAAATTTGATAAAGCCGTATTGGTCATAAATAATTTGCCTAAAGATAGTAATTGAAAATTTAATGTATTATTCTTGAAACTAATAAAATATAATTCAGTCTCGCGATATTTGACAGTGCCGAACCTACCGTATCCGAGACCCTCTCGGGTATGTATATTCTTGAATATCATGACTATTTTTTGTATTTAATTGAAAATATCAAATCAAGATTCTAGGATAAGTGAATAAGGGATATATAACATTAGGCATTGTTTAGTAAAAAAATTTTTGGTCTATTTTTCATTTTGACGTAGCCTCGAGCTGGGTAGGTTCGGCTCTGATTATTAACATTTATCGATAGAAATCATATAAACTATATTTTATAAATTTAGGTTCATATGCACCATCGAATTCTGAAAAATTAATTTTTTATTCAAATTATAAACAAGCTACTGAAGGTATTGAATATTTTAAAACATATCAACACTAGGGTATTAATTTTTTTCAAAAACGAAAGGGTTAATATGGAATAAATAAATATAAGTAGCTGATTTAATATCAAAATAAAAAAGCATTTTAAAATTAAATGAAAGGTCCCTGCAATACAAAACGACCCGGCATGTTGGATTTTGTTGGAAAATCAAAATGGGATACATGGGATGGATTAAAAGACATTTCTAAAGATAAAGCTATGCAAAATTATATTGATGCACTAATTTCGGTAATACTTAATTTTTTAATTATTCCAATAATTTAAAATGTATTCAGGTCATGGATAAAATACCAGACAGTGATTACAAGAAAAGTTTTTTAGCTTGCGAATAGATAATTATACTGAACCTCCAGAATTTTAAAATTTTAATTGAATATTTATGATTAAAATATACATCATTTACTTTCAATTTTTTCATTTTTTTTATCAACTATAGCTGAAACTTTCAACATGACGTTTACTCTAAAAGCATTAGAAAGTTGAGTTTTTGCAATGGCGACAATATTTTTAATGTTACGTCCTTCATAGCACAGTAGAGAAGACTAAATCCATATTAAAAATTATATCACTTAAAAACTACCATGCATCGATTATTTGGACATGAAAGAGAAACGGAAATATCAAGACAGTCCTCCATTTGATTGATTGTTTTAATTTTCTTAAATTAAAATTATGACGATATGATAAATGTTTACAGGTACAACAGTATACGGAATTTCTTGTGGTAGGGTTTCAAGCATAGCTTCTCTAATAATATTTTTAATAATTTCCACTTCAGATTGATTGGTTGCTCTATTATATACATTTTCATTTCGATCGATTGTATTTTCATATATATAATTCTAAATTGTAAATAAAATGGCATTTACTCTAAAAACAATAATATCCTGTATTCCTGATTTCTTTTTAGCTAAATACTTTTTTTTAAGTAATGAAATTATGTACCTGATGCCATAAAAACACGATCAAAAAAAGGCCAATGTTTGATATCATTTTCCTTTATTTCAGTCAAACTAGAAAATTGGGATTTTAGAGCTGTATTACATTTTAAATTTCCATTTGTCAAAAGACGTGTATAATCTAATAATTTTATTTTTTCTTTTAGAATATCTACCTAAAATTATAATTATTCATCTTTATATTAGGTTAGACACTACCTTGAATTTTTATTTATTAAATTTCTGGGACTCAATCATAATTGAAATTCAATTTAAACAAATAGTTACACACTGACACATATTTTTATAAGGATTCACAAGACCATCAGACATTCAAAATTATTAAAATCAGAATGCGCAGTTAAAAATATGAATAAATTTATGTTGTACATAAATGTTCGCCAAGTTGGTCAATATTGACCCCATGGATATACATATTCTCTCCACAACTCACCAATTCTGTAGTTCGCCAAATGATTATTACTGTAGTATAGAAATATTAAAAATTTATTCCATAACTGGTCATTAATTTTAAAATATAATACTAAAAGTTTTAAAACCATTTTTGAAAATTATAAAATTTATAATTAAGCTTTAAGTCACGTTGAAATTTAAAATGCGTCTAAATCGTATAAAAACTTAAATATTTAATAAGGCAGATGGATAATACATTAATTTAAAAAAAAGGATATGCAATGCATATTACGCTTATAAAAAATTGTCTTTATATTCTATTCCATTTACTATTTAGTAAACTCATTTTTTAATACAAACATAATTTTTAGAAAATATTTAATTAAAAAAATAATTAATTCATTTCAGTTATAAAAATAAATTTTTTGATAAAATAGATTTTAATTATTTTGTATTAAAATTAACATTTTATTGCAATTTAACCTTCAATTTAAAGGTTTTATCTGCTGTTTCTATAATTTTAAATTCTCTATCTCGCCAACTTTTTCTAAATCTCAAGAATGGCTAGAATACTGTATCAACAATATTTGGGGTCAATTAAAACTTTGTAGGGATCATAGAAACACAAGTTAATTTTTATTCTTAAAAGTTACAAAATTATTTAATTATAAAAAAATGGGATCTATACGAACAGAATTTGGCTGGCCGTGATGTACAGTGCGCGCAATAAACATAGATCCAACTGATTTATATTATTTTTTGATCTATTAACATTAATTTTCATGAATATTTCATCTCTATTAAAAAAGGTATCAAAAAATACGCTTGTTGATACCATTATTTTTCTTCTGCCACCTTTATATGAAAAGTTATAACACAAATCTCTAATTAGCCGCGCAATAAACATAGGACACCTCAAATCAAAATAATTTATTTACAATTTAATAATGTGTCTTTTCTCCTTTATTGATCACAACTTCAAAGCATCTATCCTTCATGGTCAATACTAACAGTTCAATAACATCTTTATGGATATTTTCGCATTCTGTCAATATTATCTGCGTCAGATGATCCTTAGTTTTAAATTGCCTGCCATTTTTGTATACGGACCTTGCCAAAATTCCCCATAATTTTTCTATTGGGTTAAGGTCAGCAGACTTCGATGGCCAGTTCATTACATTAACAGAATGTTCTTCAAACCATGTTTTGCCTTACTACAAGTGTGGTTGGAGCATTATCTTGTTGAAAAATGTAATCTGTACCATAATGAAAGTAAGTAAATGGAAATTCAGATAAGGTAAAAATATAATCCTTAGAGTTCTAATTTCCATTCAGAATCGCCAATTTGAATTTGCTTTCTGTGAAAATTCTCCCCAAACCATTACCGATCCACTTCCATCTTGCCGCGTAGAGTAGACTTCTTTTTCCTTTCGTAGATCATGCCAATAAAACTGGAATCTACCAGGACCTTCCAAATCAAATCTTTTCATCCGAGAATATCACAGAATTCTAATTTGGACCCAAATCCACGTATTTTCTGGCAAAAAAATCCTATTTTCTTAATGAGCTTTTGAAAGGACCGGAGCATGATATCGTTTACTCCGTTGAAGGTGGGAACAATTACTTATCACTTGTTGAACTGTACGGAGTTTCACGTCTAATTCTAAATTTTGTATGATTTTTCTGGCTGTATATTGACCGCTTGAAGCATCACGTATAATATGAGACTCCATTTTTGAAGTAAGTTTCTTGGGCCTACCTGGACTTTTTGATTTTCCATATGACTCTGGGTTGTGTATAAACCTCGATACCACATTTCTAGACCTTTTAATCTGCTTAGCAATGTATTTGTGTGATTTATTTTCAGTTTTTAATGCCATACAGGGTTGTTAACTGCGTTATTTTCCCCCTGAGAATTGTGGTTTTCTAATCCAACTCAGGGCTCAGGGCTAAGTGATATTTATCCGGGTAATTTAATTATTTCAATTAAAATCATCAAATTAGACATATTTTATTTATATTCTATAATTTTTTTCTCTAAAGTATTCATCATGAAGTTATTTTGAAATGTGCTATTTGCTATAAAAAATTTAAAGTATACATTTTGAAATTTGCAATAAAAATTGTGTGTAAACTGTTATTATTTTTTGAAAAAGAGACCCCAAAGTAAAAGAGGACCCACAAAAAATTTTCACGCTGCGCTCAAAACTCAAGGTTAAGAATAATTAATGTTGACAACATAATAATAACCTGATGCCATAATTTGACACTGTTCAAAATCAGTTAAATGTTTACCTCTGCCATTGCTAAAATATACATAAATAAATAAATTATATATTATTGAGAAGATACTATATATATAAACATAATGAAAATGGTAATTACATTTTTAAATTTTATTATTGTATAAAAAAAGTAATTTTAATTTGAAGTGTCCTATGTTTATTGCGCGGTTAATTACCGATTTGTCTGATAACTTTTCATATAAAGGTGGCAGAAGAAAAATAATGGTATCAAAAAGCGTACTTTTTAATACCTTATTTAATTGAGATGAAATATTCATGAAAATTAATGTTAATAGACCAAAAAATAATATAAATCGGTTGTACCTATGTTTATTGCGTGCACTGTATAATGTACTTTAAAACTGATTACCTTGTTGAAAATTAACACAGATTTCTGATGTATATTTTTAATCAAAATTGAAAACATCTGGTCACTGAACTGAATCGAGTTTTCATTTGAAACATCCACAATCAACATGACTAAAAAATTTTTAATTTGATGTAATCATACCACATATTCAAAATAAACCTATATCAGCTTCCAAAATTGATTCTTCTGGTAATTTTATTATTTCTTTATTCAAATTATATCTAAAATTTATCAATACAATGGTATCTCTCAAAAATATTCAGTTTTAGATTAGCGATGTGTTTCAAGAAAGCTCAAAAAAAAGTTTGGTAAATAACATTGGCTTAATTCCATCCATTTAACTCTAACGGACTACTGTAGTGAAAGTTAAATATATTTAATTTGGAACTTAACAGTTAAAAATTTTGATGATATATAGACGTGGTTCTCAACGGTAGAGGAATCGTGATTTTTCTATAATATTTCAGAAAATACATAATCTAAAAAATTATTTTTTACTAATAACGTACTATCCTCTAATAATTACTAACCTCTATAAAGATCTTTATAGATCTAAAAATATATAATTTTTTTTATTGAATTATAGAGGGATGCGATTTAAAAAATACGAGTGAATTATTGGCTTTTTTTATTGATTTTTTTGTTTCTCATGAATTTTCATGTTCATATTTACCCTATTATTGTTTGATTAAATTGAAATTGTGTTTCTTTAAAAAATCAAATTCAATTAACCAGAATTTTAATATATTATTAAATTTTACTTGGTAATATCATCAACGGAAATTAATCCAGGTGTATCAATTAATGTCTAATAAATTAAATTATAATTTACGAATAATTACAGATAATTATCCAACTAAAAAAATTACCATCTGAAAACCATCTTGATTTACAACAGCTTTAACATTTTTGATAGTTGTATGAACTTTTTTAGATACTGCGCTAAACTATACACATTTTATTCATAAGATTCAAAATTAAAACAGTTAAATTAAACACATTAAAATAGTATATCTGATTAGTGGGTTCTTAACCTTTTTCCACCCTGTAATTCGAATAAAATAATATTTTCAGTGGTAAATAAAAAATTATCAAATTGTTATAGTTAAAAATTTCTGTTCTATCTACTATTCAAAATACCCAAAATTGTGAAATGTGACATAACATAAGATTTGATTCAATTAAAAAAAATATTGCTGTATTCATTAAAAATTTTCCTTAAAAAGTTCGTCAACGTTGAATTTACGTAATTATGAATTACAAAAAAAATAAATATTATATTAGC
This sequence comes from Intoshia linei, assembly GCA_001642005.1. Lineage (NCBI taxonomy): Eukaryota > Metazoa > Orthonectida > Rhopaluridae > Intoshia > Intoshia linei. The sequence goes on along the minus strand of LWCA01000981.1, from coordinate 7,379 downwards.
CAATCTATAACCGTATAAATCAGTAGTTTTCAACCGGGGTCGTGAGAATTTGAAAATTTTATAAATATTTTTTTTTATTTTAATACAGTTCGATCGCGGTTTGGGGCGAACTTGGACAGCATGTACCCTCGCTTTTTGGAGCACTTTTTCAATATCGTATTAGTATCGTAGTATTATGTACTATGTCCTATAAATAAGTGTCAAATAAACCTCGTTTTGGGAAACTTTATTTTTATACAAAAATTTTAAATGAAAATGAACGATAAATTAAATTATGACACAAAATTGGAAATAGCTCAATTATTCAAAGATAAAAAGTTCTCCGAACGAAAATTGTGTGCATTGTATGCAACGAGTAAAGATACAATATCTAGAATTAAAAAGGAAATATTACCAGTTTTAAATAATCAAGTGATGAATGTCAATGTTGATGCAATACGGTCATCAAGCACACATAATTGTTATGTTGAATTAGATAAAGCCGTGTTTGAGACATTCTTAAAGTTTAGGAAACAAGATGTCTCGGTTAATGGTACGACATTAAAACATATTGCTCTAAACGTGTCTACACGATTGAATATTAACAATTATGTTGCCTCAATTGGATGGTTAGATAGATTCAAATCCAGGCATAAATTATTATTTAAGTCAATTTATGGTGAAAAAAAATCATGTGATAAGTCGAATTTAATTGATTTTTATGCAATTTACAATGAGCACATACGTGAATATAAAAGTGAGAATGTTTTCAATTGTGACGAAATCGCTTTATATATTAAAAACCTTCTAAAGAAATTATTTGTAAAAAAAAGATGAATGTAAAGGAACTTAACAAATGAAACAAAAAGTAACATTATTTTTATGTTGTATTTTGGAGGGGGAAAAGCTACAGCCATTGGTAATAGGAAAAAGTAAGAATCCTCGATGTATGAAAAATTTTTTTTCATCTGATTTCGGAGTTTTATTTAATTCATCGGTAAATGCATGGATGACAAGCAATATTTTTTATACATAGATGATGGTTTTGAATTGTGAAATGAAGGATCAAAAAAGAAAAATTGTACCGATTTTGGATTTTTGCTAGTTGCCATAAACAGTTAGATTGTTCAAATATTAATTTGGTTTTTTTACCAAAGAATGCAACAGCTTTAATTCAACCACTTGATATGTGTATCATAAAATCGTTTCAAAACCATTATTATAATGTAATGAGAGAATTTTTCCTAACTATTAATTGTGACGAATTATGAAATTACTTTTCTAATTTAAACATAAGGCAAGCTATTGTTATAATTTCTCAAGCATGGGGAAAAATAACAGTGGAAACAATTAAATATTGCTGGAAAAAGATAAATGAACACTGCGAAAAGACGCATATGACAATTCCTAATATAAATTATACAATAAATACTAATATAATATAAAAATTGATGAAATCGAATTATTTATAAAAGAAAGTATATTTGTATACTACCTCGCAGCAATTTTGCAATTGATATGAATCAATCTACATAACATGCTGTTTTTCAATTTTTTATATATTAACCGATTTGGCAAGATCTTTCATTGGTAAAAAAATAAAATAAACCTGAAAAAAGTTGTAGAAATTGAAGTATTTAATGATTTAGTTACTTTAAACGTCTCACCAATTTTGCAAAACTATTGAAAACATGATAAACTCGGATTTCCTGACAAATAATTGTTTTTAAACTGTTTTCATTATCGCAAATGACACTGTCAAATATTATTACAAAATTAATAGAAAAAGATTTGAAGGATGGTATTGAAAAGGTAAATATCGCAGAAACCCGCAATGTTTCCCTAAGAACAATTTATAATATTTCAAATGAATAAAGATCAATCAAATCGAAGCGAATTACAACTTTCAAAAAAGAAATAGTTCAAAAAGCAATTAAAAAGGCTGCTGATGGGATGCAAAAATCTGGAAGAGTTGTTACATCCACATCCGTTGCTGCCTGTATACGATGTGCTCCTTCAAGAGCGACTATTTGACGGGTCCTTAATGATAGAGGTTTGAAGTATCGACGTTCATTGATAAAACTGACCTTGACTGATGCACAAAAAAATGGCCGTCTAAATTTTGTATGCAACCTTTTTTTAATAGGGTTGATATCGATAAAATCGTATTTTCGGATGAATGTAGATTTTCTTTAGATGGAAGTGATAATCTCATATGGAAACCATTAAAACTCCGAAAAAGAGCATTTAAGGTGGATCCATAATGATTTGGGGTTGTTTAACATCTTGTGGGAAAGTTATGATTAGAAAATTGGACCATACTAATAATAGCAATTCGTATATTAAAATTTTATTTGAAGATGTATTTACTGAACTAAGTAATATAATTACTTTAAAAATTTTAAAAACCGGTATGGATATGACCTAGAAATTTGGGACCACGTAGATTTCCATATACATCATGTAAAAATTGTCACTATACTAAAATTGTAAAAGTATAAAATTACCTTCCATCCACCTAACAAATTACAAATGGTAGATTTCCCACAATTCGGTAGTCCAATTATACTAATTTTGGCAGATTTACAGTTTACCATTTTTCTTAAAACTTTGATAGCCATGAATGAAAAAAATTTGGTTAACATTTATTTAATAAAATCCGATAACGATAATACATGTACATTAAATTTATAAATATTCAAATTGTCCAACTAATCAAGTTCCATTACAATTTAATTAGGAATACAAGACTTTCCAGGGTGACATTTTGTATCTAGGTCAACTGGAATACACTGCAAGGCGTCTTAGTATATCTAAGAGTCATAGATCGTATTTTAAATAAAAATTTATCGTTCATAAATAAACTAACAATAAAGTTCATTGTTATTATAAACGTTTTATTTAAAGTGGCAAGAAAAAATACGTACTATCAATTTTAGTTTATTTGGTGTTAAATGTAAAGCCAAAACTACTTATCTATGATGACGAATAAAAATTTTCGGCTTAAAATTAATTCCAAATAAACTAAAAGTGATAGTACGTATTTTTCTGGCCACTTTATTTTATTATAAACAAAAATAAAATTTGAAAACGATTGTAAATATGATGTAAGAAAATAAACTATTTTTTAAATAAATTTGAAGTGAATGTCAGTAAATTATTCTAATCAATTGCATTTATTGAATGAAAAAGTTAAAAACGGTAAATTCAATACGAAACCTTTACCTTTTTTAAATTTAAAATTTTAGAAAATTATTTACCTGAAGAAGAATGGTTTAATTCTGTTAACGATATTTTAAAAACCAACGAAAACAGTAACATCACTTGTGAAATTCTTGCAAATTTATGTCGTTTAGGTTAATTTTTTTTTATTCTAACCTCATAAAATGCAGACACCCTGTACCCAAATTTTGACTAACGTCGTTATATATTACTAATTGATAACCCAACGATTGGCCTTCTGAACAATTTGAATTATTCTTCATTTAAAATTATTTTATTTATTATATTATTTTTAAAGTATTAATTTTTAGTAGAATGGGATTTTTTAGATAAATATTAGTAAAACCGTTTTTTTCATTAAGGGTTGGTAAAATTAGGTTTTTTATTTTGGGACCAGATAGAGGGATTTTTTCCTTTAGGGTTGGTAAATTTTTCCCATAAAATTTACTAAAAATTTATCATTTACTTAATCATCTAAAAATTTCATATTCACCCCTTTGGGGTGACTCGTCACTCTCATGAGAAGCACTGCTGTATTTGATTAAATTTTTTTGGACGTTAGTGCGGCCTTAGAACAGTAGTAAATTAGAACATAAACCATTGATTTACATTTTACAATATAGACGAAGGAAGAAAACTGTGCCATGAAAAATTGGATTATGAGATAGTACTAAATTTATTCAAAGACAATTTCAATAAACAGTATTTTAGACTAGTGGCTAATATTACATATGAATCAGGTAGATTTTTTGGTTTATTTTAATTGTATCAGAATAGGCGAAACTCGCCAAAAATTATTGAAATGTGAAAATATTTCAAATTTAAACCATGTTGTTGTATTAATCAATAAAAAAGAATCTCAAGATTTTATTAAAGCAATTGTTGGAATGGTTCTTAATCTTTGCATTGATTCTTGTATTTTTATTTCATTTTAAAATTTAATTTTAAATTAGTCAATTTTTGTTCAATGTTTATTAAAGCTGGAGTATTGAATTGTGTTTTGAATGTATTGAAGGATTCAGAGAATGCGTTATACACTGATCTAAGTTGGCAACTTTTGTCGGTTTTGAGCGCAAGTGGTATATTTTATTTTTTTACATTGTTACATTTTTGCCAATAGGTTCATCTCAAATTTTATCTGATGATTTTGTTGATTTCCTTATTATAAATTTGAATAATAAATCTACTGAAAACTCGATTCTTGAGTATGTTTTTGAAATATTGACAAATATTATAGTCGATAATGGTTTGATTTTATTATGTACTTTTTTTATTTTTCCTTCATTTTCATTTTTTAGATAAATGCATGAAACTAATGATTGATAAAAAATGTTTTGAAACACTTTTAAATCAAAATGATACATATTTGGAAAAATCTCTCAAACTTGTTGTTTTTCTTTCTTCTTATGGTATATTTTATGGCTTTTCAACCTTTTTTCATTGTGGTCCACAAATTTAATTCAATTTTTATTTGTTCCAAATAATAATATTAATGGAGTTGGTATTAATATAATATAAAACACCATATTTATTTTTTCTGAGGCTAGTAATATTTATTTAACTATTTTATCTCTGGGTCCTGTAGATTATTTTTGATAGTTCTGAATTAGCGCCTAGTTTTAGTGAATTCATTTTTTTATAAAACTACACTTTAAATCAGCGCTTTCAAAATCCTTGGTCCAAGTACCATGGAAAATTTTTTCAAAATAATTTGATTAGTTCAATTATAAAGAGGGTTGTCACTCTAGGGTTAAAAGAGAAGTATTATAATTAAGTTTATATTATTTTTTTAAATTTGGCTTTATAATTTTGTTTTTGTGGTCCGCGAGAATTTTTTTAGTAAATTACGGGTCCGCTGTGAAGAAAGTATAGGAATTCCTGATTAAAATTGTTTATAATTTAATTTTTAGATAATTGCATTGACGAAATCGATTTTGATTTAGTTTCCAAAAAATTATTTCATTTTCTAAAATATAAGGATACAATCTATGAATATGTCATGTTGATTTTTGGAAATTTATGTAGAAATAGTTTTTTTTTAAAAAGTATTTAAAAATATTTTATTTTAGAAAATTTCAACGTTAAATGTATTGAAATGAATTTAGCTAATGAAATTACTGTTAAAATCAATGAAAAGTGTTCTCCAGATATTTTATACGCTTTATGTGCGACTTTAAAGAATTTACTTGTTATTAGTACGTAAATTATTTTTTCAATTTATTAATCTTATATCTTCACGTCCAAAACCACAAATTACTTTTTTTTGTAAAAATGAAAAAAGTTTTAAAATTTTATACAACATACATTCTGGGATAGTTTTTAAAAGCATAAGAATTATCATCAATGAAAACATTAAAAAAAATAATTTTCACGATAAAAACACCAGATTAACTTTTTTTTAAAATGAAAACAAGTTTAGGAACCACTTTAAAGGATTGATAATAGTGAGTTGCATTTTAAGTAAGGTTTTATTGTTTAATTTATTTTATTGGTAGAATTAAAAAATTTCGCTTTCGTCAGAGCTAATATGCTGTTTGTATAAAGTACATAAGAATCAAGCTAATATAATCCTTACTTATATAAAATTATATTATATATCTCCTCCCAGCAATTTAAAATTTTGCAATTGATATAAGCCTGTCTAAATTAACATATAAATTTCTGAATTTTTTATATGATACATATTAGTAAGAACCGTCATTGATTACAAATTTATAAAAATAAATTGAATTTATTTGTAGATAATTCATTTTTTAATTTTTGAGAAAATATGAAAGTCTCAACAATTTTGCAAAACAGAATATATTATGTTAAATATCAATCAAATTGCCATTACTCATTAAGGCTTTGTATACTTTTGAATTAAAAGATTGATGGAGTTATCTGATATTTTTTTTTCATTCAGATTGATTTTCTGGACAATATGAGATATGTTTTACCACTAGACTTTTTTTTAATAAAGTCGTGTACCATCATAGAATTGATTATTAAATATAGACTCCAAATTCTCGATATGACATAAATCTGGGAATAAGGGGGACAATTCAACAACTGTATTGATTCAAACGCAAACATCGAAAGAGTTTTCTTGCTTACATGTGGCAGGGATTATTTTATTGGAATATAAATCCTGGCCGATGTTTTTAAAGTGAACAAATACATCATCGAATAAATTTATGTGCCCATTCTTTTGTGTTTCGTTTAAAATGAGTTTTTGACCTAAATGTTTAAAGCTTAGACCCCTATCCTTGAGGGCTCAACAAATGGTAGATGTTTATGGGGTATTTCGCATACGGTGAGCCATTGATGATAATGTCACTATTTTTCCAGAACTTTGAACTCTATAACTTGCCTTTTTAATGTTTTTTGAATTTTTTCTTTCTGGACTGTTGTAGTTCGTTTTGATTTGATCGACCTATTCAGATTTGAAAGACTATATACAGTTCTAAGATAAACTCTGTGGTTTTTTGCAATTTTAACCTTATTTATGTATTCTTCTGTAAATTTTTTTCAATTAATTTTGCAATAATTTTTGAAATAGTCATCGGTCGATCATTAATCAAGTACAGTGCGAGACATAAATCTTAGGCACACTACACATTCTCATTAAAAACCACTATAAAGTTAATAAGGCGAATCTTGAACTTGAAATTAAAGATCAGACTAATTGAAGAATGATTTTACCAATATTAACCATGCTGATGTCATAAACTACCTATAAAAAGATACATTTTAATACGGTTTTGTTTGCGATATTAAAAATATTGACGACATAAGTCTTAGGCACCTTGATAATTTCAATTAAACTTCATTAAATATGCATTAAAACGAAAAAGGTAATGAATTACTAATGATCTATAAATTACAAATAACTATTTGTTTAGTAAATGACACGAATAAATGACAAAAAAAGATATAATGCGATATTTTAATGCAAAAAAGGAAAAAGTCAGGGTTTTATAAGTAAAACCTTTAGTATTTATCGATGTGCGTTTCAAAATATTATTAAAAAATAGAAATAGGGTTTATGCATAGCTTACTTGACAAGGTCAGATTGAAAACGCAGGCTGACAGCCAGAGAAGAGACTATTATGATAAGAGAATCAAGAAAAACTTTTGCTTGACAGTATTAAAGGTTAAAATACACTCCAGCATTACAAAAAAGCCTAGTTTAAAGA
>LWCA01000127.1:0-49820 GCA_001642005.1 Intoshia linei | reverse complement strand
CTTCAACATATGCAGATCCTGCAGTGGTTTTAGGTGAATCTGGATACGTTCCTCCTATGGCAATAATTATGCCTTCAACATATGTAGATCCTGCAGTGGTTTCAGGTCGAATTTAATTATTGATACTTTAAGTATTAATTCCCAACTTGTAAAAATTCAATGTCATTTTTGGAAGCAACGTGTTATTATTATAAATTTTTTTTTATTATTAAAAAACGATTGGATCTTTACAGTTTAACCAATTTTTGATATAACCAAGATATACAAATACTAGGCTGAGTGTTATGTACTACGTACAAACAGGACCTAGCTCTGCCGAGTGCACATTTTTATTATACTTAAAAAATAAATTCACGTTGAAAATCTAATTTAATGTAATTTAATTTAATAAAATGTGATAAGACGGTTCCACCTGAAACAAATTTGGGAACCATACTTTTAAAAGATTGATAATAGTGAATAGTAAGATTTTCAAAGTGATTTATTTTTTTAGTAGAATGTGCCCTCGGCAGAGCTAGGTGCTGTTTGTACGTAGTACATAACACTCAACTTAATATGTTATAATATTTATAACATTATTTTAGTTGACAATGTTCAAACTTATGGAAATAGTAATAATCACGTTAAAAAAAGAAGTAACATTAAGAGTAATAATTATTTTAATATCTCAATTAATTAATAATTGTAAATAGGTATTATGAAGAAACGACACTCCAATAGAAAAAAGAATTCAAAAAGAAGTGCTCATTAAATGTTACTCATATTAATCTCTTCAAAGCCTAAAAATTATTAAACTACTAATATTACATTAAATAATTACTACATAGATTTATATGTTTATGAATACAGCGGTTTCTGTACAATATGAATGTCAAAGGATGGGATATTTAGAATATTTAGTTGGTTTTATATATATGAAAATGAATATGAATTAATAAATAAATGAAGCAAATATTAACACAAATATATAAATACTAGCTTGGCTGTTTTGTACTACGTACAAAAAGCACCTAGCTCTGCTGAGGGCACTCTTTTATTATACAAAAAAATAAATTCATGTTGAAAATCTAACTTAAAAATTGTACTATTAACTATTATCAATCCTTTAAAGTAGTGGTTTCCAAATTTGTTTCAGGTGGAACCGTCATATCACATTACTTTTTACTTTAAAGTGAATTATTCCATCTTAATTTTTTTTTTAACATTTGCGTAAAGAATTTTAAAAACAATTATTATCCCATTTTTTTAATTTATTAGACAGAATGTGTGTATAATATAAAAAATGTGTCCCATACTTTTGGCTTTTTTTCTTGTGAATGTTACTTTTCTTTTTAGCATTTTCAAATTAAATTAAATTAAGTTAATATTAAAACTTTTATAAATTCGTTGCCGTAGATGTTGTTCAAAATGTGTGGAAAATGAAAATTTGAAATTTAAAAATTGCGTAACAATAAAAAAAATTCCGAAGGAATGAATTATATCGATTTTTACATATAATTGGAAATGTGTAGACGTACAATCCACATTTTTTTTGAAATTGTAGGATCAATATTTACATTTTCAATTTTTGATTATAATCGAAATATTTGAAAAATATTGGTTGACAATATATTAAAAATTATTTTTTACTGGGAATGCGTAGATTTCTGGGGTTGAAATTTTGTATTTATATCAACGGGAATAAGCTCTATCAAAATAATCGTTTTTTTAAATTTTCGGACCGTTAATCATTTGATATTTTTTGTTTTAAAATATTTTGGAAAAAAAATATATGAATACTAAAATGCTTTTTTGACCGTGAAGTCTTCACTTATTCGGATTGAAATTTTTTGGTGTGTGTTAACAGGATACAACTGTACCACCTGTAATTTTTTTTAAATTCTAGGGCTGTTTTCAAAAAAAGGAGGGGAATTTGGGGTTTTGGCCATGAAGAAATAATTAATTTAAATTTAAATTTATGATAATGTTTATGATCTTAAAATTCGCATCAGCGTATATATTTAATTAAATTCTCCAACTCGTTTAATTTTCAAAAATAGGAACAACAGAGGTTTTTGACCCTTAGGATGTGAAATTGGGAGGTTGAAATTTATCTTATTATGCGTCCCAGAAAAAACTGTAATTGAAATGTGGTTTTTAAAAAATTCTAAGAGTGCTAGTTATTTCAATAAATGACACGCACACACACACAAACAAAAATCGCGTCGCATTTTATAATGGTTAGGATTTATTTTTTTAATGGAAAATAGTTTGTAACTTTGTTGCTATTTTCAATTTTTTTTTTTTTTATAATATCTGGTTTCATCACAGTTAAATATGGCATTCTAACTTATATAATATGCTACGCGATTTTTGTTTGTGTGTGTGAAAAATTTTAATTTAATTAAATTTGTAAAATAAAAATTGAAAATGTAAATATTGATCTTACAATTTCAAAAAAATGTGGATTGTAACGTCTAAAAAATCTTCAATAAAGACATATGGGTGAAAATCTATTAATTCATTTCTTTGGAATTTTTTTCATTGCTACGCAATTTTTAAATTTCACATTGTCATTTTCACAACAATTTTATTAAAACATTCAAATTTAAATAAGAAACTACAACAACGAAATTAAAACAATTTTGTCAATATCATAATTATATTACAATCCTTTACAATTATGGTAAAATTTGACTGAAATGTTCAAAAGTGAAGATTCAGTTAATTATTGATACACAATTAGTATTTTTAAGTATTTATTAAATAGGTACTGAATATATGTTATTACATTGAAAATGACAAAATAAGTTTTTATAATTTTATTTTTTTTGGAATTTATGCTATTTGTGACAATGTTTAGGATTGGACTGTTTTTACTTTATTTATAATATATTAGACACATTCTGTTTAATAAATTAAAAAAGTGAAATAACAATTGTTTTTAAAATTCTTTACGCAAATTTTAACAAACAAAAAATTAAGATGGAACAATTCACTTTAAAGTAAAAAATAATGTGATATGATGGTTAGACATATGACTATTTTTAATTTAAATGTTCTGTATCAAATTTTTGTGAGGAATACTGTTAATACCAAGGTACTGTTAACAAATGTTTATAATTATTTTTTTAAAAATACTGAAATAGCATACGCAATTAGTCAATATTATCACAGAATAATAATTTTATTTTTTCAATGATTACTAATACAAATAAATTATACTGAAGTTGATTTTAGTTCTGTAATGTACAAGAAATCTAAGTCTGCAATAGAAGGAGCTAGTTAAATATGGTCAAACAATCTAGTTTCTTTTCATAAACGAATTAAATTAGAGGTTTAATTGAATTTATTATTACATTGTTTGCCGATTTTCATAAATTACCTACGAACAGTGAGGTACTGGGAAGACTGTATTTCATAATAAAGAGTATGAAGGCAAAAGGTAAACGCGCTGGACAAGTATCAATTGAGCTGATCGAACTTTGAAAAAAACTTTCGATTCCACATATTACAAAACGACAAGTAAAAGCCCGTCTACTGAAGTTGATGCAAAGATATGAAAAGTTTTTGAAGGATAACAAGGGAAATTTCTTAAATACAATGAAAATAGTTTTTGATATAACTAAGAAAAATGTTGAATGGTTATGTCAAGAAGATATGATACTTTACAACAATTAACTAAATACTGATGAACGTGTTGGCGGATTTCAAGTTTCTATATGAATTAACAAAGGCTTTTAAAATTTTCGAAAGATACAATTGTTTTCCAAAAATTGTATGGCGTAAATTGCCGTCAATTTTTATAGCTAGGTGGAACTTTCTTACAATATATGCGTTAATTGCGTATTTTTGTATTTTTGAATGCCACCAAAATGATGACTTTAGATTGTTGTGCTCTTTTATATCTCATCAATAGTTTTCATTGTGGTTTCATAACTAGTATTTTCACGAAATTCTCTAACGTGGTATGAAGATAGCACTAGAAAAGTACCCTAAAGCAAAAAAGTGTTTTTTAAATCATTGGAATTTCGAACCTTCTATTATTAAAGTTCCTAGAACAAATATTGTTACCGAGCAATGCATAAAAGTGATGACAGAACTATGGGATGCCTCTAGGAGTGATATATAGTTGAATTACAAATTTATTGCGACAAAATATGTTATAACTACTACTGTATATATTATATAAATCTATAATCTATAAATCTATAAAATAAAGCTTTTCAATTATTGCGTATGTCTTTTTGAGTTTCGACAAATTTTGAATGAATTAAACGATGTCATATATATTTTCTCATTGTTCCAACATACAAACATTTACAATTAAGTTATTTTTTGAATTAATCATACATGTATGTCTAATGATGGTTTCACCTGAAACAAATTTGGGAACCACTCCTTTAAAGGATTGATAATAGTGAATAGTAGGATTTTTAAGTTAGATTTTCAACATGAATTTATTTTTTTGGTATAATAAAAATGTGCCCTCGGCAGAGCTAGGTGCTGTTTGTTTCTGGATTAAAGATTAAAGAATTTCTGGTTAAAAAAAGAATTTAACCAACCAGTAGAGGCTTTAAAATTGTTCAAATTCAAATCAAGACTGGCAATTCCTAGCGCCTTTTTTTTCAATATATTGCCACTCATAAAGTGGCCAGAAAAAATACGTAAAATGTAAAGTCAAAACTACTTATTTATGATGACGAATAAAAATTGTCGGCTTAAAATTTATTCCAACTAAACTAAAATTGATAGTACGTATTTTTCTGGCTATTTTAACTAAACTAAGTGACAGTACATATTTTTTTGGTCACTTAAGCAATTAAATTTTCAAGCAAAAATAACATGTCATCAATGTAAATTATTTCATGCGTTTCAAAAAAATTAAAAATAATAGATAAATGGGCGTGTTTATAGTCTAATGCCTAAGATTGAAATCTCATTTTGTACTTACATTTTATTTATCTTGTCATTTCTAAAATTTCACATATTTTGGTATCTAAGGGTTAATCCCAAGCTAATAATATACTAATATTGAGATTACTAGGTTACAATTTACACGTTACATCCTAGTAAAAATAATTATTTTCATACAATGCTGTAGTACAATGTAATAATAATAGAGATCAATATGTCAATAAAATATTGTTTTGATTAATTAGTAATTAAAATCCATATGCGAAATTGCTGTATTGATTGATATCGCCAATTCAATTACCTTATTATCATCAATTATCAATATTTCAAAATAAACAAATGTTTTTATTGGAAATAGTACTCCAAACCTAAAGTTATATTCAAAAATTTGAAATCAAATTTCAACAAATCGATAAAGACGACAGTTAAAATAAATAAAAAATGGGATTCAACATATTTGCTTATATTACAAAGAATTTATTATACGTATATTTTATATGCTTTTGTGCGGGATTTAGCTTTGGATACACAATTGGATTTAGCTCATACATGGGCCCGGCATTAATAGCGGAAGGAAGTTTAAATAAAACAAATGCTTCCTGGTTCACTTCATTAATGACTATTGGAACAATATTTGGCATTCTATTGGCAGCAATAATTACAGAAAGATTGGGTAGAAAACCGGGGGTAATTGTGACACTATTAATGTCTGTGGTAGGTTGGACGTGTTTGTTGTCACATATATATTTACTCAATATTGGACGTTTTATAACAGGCTTATCTTCTGGATTAATGATAACAGTTATACCTACCTATTTAGTTGAAATATCTCCAAAAGATCTAAGAGGCAGAGCTGGGTTTAGTTCTCAAATATCTATTTGTATAGGCATACTTGCAGCATATTCATCAGGATCTTACATTTCACCTAGATATAATGCGTTGCCACCATTGATATTGTGCATGCTTGGATTGTGTGGATCCTTTATAATTCCTGAATCACCACGCTACTTATTGGTTTCAAATTTAAGAACTAAAGCTCGTGTAGCTTTGCTGTGGTTACGGGGGCCTGGCCAAGGTAGTTTTGATGAAGAATTTGAAGATATTGACTTATCAGCACGGACAAATGAAGGAAAAGTGAAATTTTTATCAATGTTTACTCAACCAATTTTGCGAGCTACTTTAATTGTTGGTATAATTCTTATGACACTACAACAATTGACGGGTATTAATGTCATGTTATTTCATGCAGTTTCCATTTACGATACAATTCAAATGCAAATTAATGTTTCCAATAATGTTACAGTAGTAAATGACGTTCAAACACACCAACTTAATCTTATGAACCTTGCTTCAAAAACTGTCGTTATCGCTATAGTTCAATGTGGAGCAACGGTAGCGTCCTTTTTCATTGCTGACCGTGTTGGAAGACGAAAATTGGTCATTTTTAGTGGAATTGGAATGTCTTTTTCATTGTTTCTCATGGCAACTTGTACGGTTAGTGCAAAACTCTATTATTTTTCATGTGCCTTTTCTTTATATATTATCATGTTCTCTGTTGGATGGGGTCCAGTTCCAATCTTGGCTTTATCAGAAATGTTGCCCACTAGAATCAGAATTAAAGCATCCATGATTTGCATCATTATTGCGTGGACAGTTAGTTTTTTCCTACTCCACTTCCACATTAAACTACTTGCCTATATTGGTGCATCACCATATTTTACAATGTACGCATTATTTTGTCTACTTGGAGCATACCTCATTTATAAATGTCTACCTGAAACTCTTGGAAAATCACTTGAAAGCATTGAACGAGATTTAATATCCACCTCAACCAAAATTTAATTTTAATTGTTATTAAAATTTATTTTTTATTACAATTTTTTTTGTGTAGATACCAAAGCACACGTTTGAATTTTTTGAAATTTTTACATTTCGAATGTTGTCTTTTGTTTTTTCTAATCTTTTTATTATTGTATTGGATTTTGTATTATAGTCTCGACTTGCAGGACGTTTCTAAATTGTTTTTTATTTTTGTTATTTTGTTATATGAGCGATTTTCAATGAAATGGTGTCATAGAAATGAGACGGACCAAAAAATGTAAAAAAACATTAACCAAATTAATTAAATCTCGCATGTTGCTAGTACCACAAATAATACCTCAAAAAAAGTTTTTTATTTTTACACGAATTGAATCTTAAAACTTCTTTGATGAAAATATAACCAAAAACATTCTGCCTAATATTTGTCAAAAAATAACGTCAAAACCTTTCTATGTTTGAATGCAAAAGAATATATTTAAAAACAGATTTTAAAGTATGGTAAATGGAATGAGTCTTAAACACCACTGTTTAGTTTGATTTTAATCAAATTCCCCTTAATTAATTTCCATTAATGACCCACTTTTTTGATCATAAAAATATCTTTTTACATTTGATGAAACGATTCAATTTAAATACAAACTTTTTAGTTTGATTCAAAATATTACCCTGATATAGGCTTTCAACTATTTCTGAAGATATTAAATAAAGTGGCCAGAAAAATACGTACTATCACTTTTAGTTTATTTGGAATAAATTTTAGCCGAAAATTTTTATTTGTCATCATAGATAAGTAGTTTTGGCTTTAAATTTCACCTGAAAATATATCACCTATTGATATTTTTAATCAAATTATTGACGACAAAATCATAAATTTAATGTTTAACTCAGAACAAAAAAAACGACCGCGGAATGTACACTTTGCAACAAAGCTCTTTGTCTACTTTGCTACAATCTAAAACATGAAAATCTATTTATTATATATAATATAATTAAATCATTATAATTTTTTGAAGATTATTTAGTTTATTCGTTATGATTTATAAATTTGGTTAAAAAAATTCCTAAAAACCCCCCTATAAAATTTAGCTAAAAAAATATACTAAAAACTCCCCTATATAGTTTGGATAAAAAAATAAAGTTTTAAGAGCATAAATAAAGATTTACAAGATATTTACTGATTACCACCGATGGTTCTCAAACAGTGAAAGGGTTAACATTTTAATAATGATGATGATAATCAATCCAAAATCCCACCTTTTAGTTTTACTCAAAAACATTACCTTAAATACCAAATTTATGGTACCCAATTTATTAAAAAATATTACCGTGAAAAACAAATTTTCACTGAAATAATACCTAAAACCTTGCATAAACAATGAATCTAAAAATAATTTTCAAAATTTAAAAAATTTTTCAAAACATTTTTTCAGCTCAATGTCAGAGGCGATTGATTCCACGGCCCTGTCTTCAACAAAAGTAACATGATGAAAAACGTTGTATTAACAAAAACATAATCGATCCTAAAATTTTTATCTATATAAGATTCTAAAATTAATTTAAAATAAAATTATAATATGTAAAAGTTAGACACATCAGCATCAACGTAAAGATGAAACTTTTTCTATATACTATGTCTGGTACAGTGTACCTACTTAATCTAGTCAACATGTTATTTTTAATTAAGTTTTTTTATTTAGCCTGTTAGGTGAATAAATTTATCGTTCTTAATCTAATTAACGCGTTGGAACGATCCCAATAAATTCCAAAAGTCTTCCCGTCGATTACATGCTAAAAAATCGTTTGATATTAAAAAAATATCTGTCCACACATAACGCTAAAATCACCCATAACATTAATTAATAGTACATAATCGCAGTTTAATTTCTTGATGGGTATAAATTTCCAATCATCACTCAGATGGGTATTTCTTTCTCTAAAATTACAAGTAAAAATTAATTAAAAAAAAACCTCTTTTTAATAATTGTTATGTATTGGTAAACGGGGTATATTTTTTGAGAATTTTTATACATATTTACAAGTGTTTCACTTTTATTCAGAACTCTGTCAGTATAATTAACCATCTCGAAGATAGATTTGAAATATGTAATACATATACGTGTTATTAATATATATCAAAAATTTTAAATTGGAACATATCTTGATTTAATTATAGTATTTGTGCTAAATATAATAAATCAAACGTTTCATTACTTGTAACAGATTATTGTCATTACATTCATTTATGTATAGATTCAATTTCTTTTATCTATTAATGTTTAGTAATAGGTAAAAATTAACAAGTCATTAGTTTTAATCCACTGATTCCACGCGTATTGTTATAAAGACTATACAACTACTCAATTTGTATTTAGGTACACTCCACATTCCTAATTTTGGTGTAATTAAAACTTTACCTGTACTTAATTTTTTCAATTCAAATTACTACGATAATTATCGTATTTATAATAAATACTATTTATTAATTGTAAATAAATTATATTAATTTTAATTTTATAGATTATAGAGTAGTAGAGTTTATAAAATGTACTTTCAAATTTACATTAATTATAAATTGATCGATAAATAAATAAGATTATTGCACACTATGAATTCAATTGATAGTTAAACCAGATCATTTTAATGATTATGTGAATTTCAATTAGAATATAAATTAAGATTAAAATTTATAAATCATGCATACAACAAAACATTTCATGTATTTATTAATTTATAGACAGTGTTATCCAACATTACAATTTAATGTTCCAAAATTCTTAAATTTCCGGATACAATTTTATTTTCCAATTTACAACCATCTGGAAGATCAATTTGATCTCCATGGTTCGCTACAATAATTACAGTGCCCTAAATTGAAATTTAAAATAATTTAAAAGGGATGTTATTATTTATCGGTAGGATTTGATGGATTTGAGGTTGTTATACATTTTAACCGTTAAAAACGGTTAAATATTAATAAATAGAAAATTGTTTTATGATTTAAGATTCTAAAATTTAAATTTTATGATTTATACACATTTTTTTTACTGAGGTATAAAAACTACGCATGAATAAAAAATTTTAAATTTTTAATTTTTACATTTATTTAGATTTAAAAAATTGATTCTATCATGAATTTTTTCCATTTAGGGAAATATTTGTAATCTTTATTTTCTATATCCCGATAGAATATTAATAATTTACCGTCAAATGCCTTAATAATACTAAACATTACAACAATTCTTCCCGTAGCTTTGAAAATTAAGGTTAAGTTTATTTAAATGCAAGGAAAGGTCAGTAAAAAACATAACACTAACAATCCCATCGTTATTATCTAATTGAGAGTTATCTTTATATCTTAAAAATTTTTTAATTTCTGATAAGCATTCCACAAAGCGCTTAAGAACTTTACTTTATTTGAAGTCAACTTATATATTTTTTCAAGTGTGTAAAAAAAATGTCAAGTGTGTATTTTTTACACACAAACACATACTTTGCCATCACTGATGTATATAAATGTTTGTTACCATAGTGAAAATGCTTTATTCAAATTTAAGTTTTTTAAATTTTTATGGTGCTAAATACAATGTTTGGAAATTAAATTTTTTTTTTGTTATTTGGGGTTCCAAAGTGAAAAAAGGTTAAGAACCCATGAAATAAAACAGAGTTTTAAATTTTGAATAAAAAATTATTATTATATATATATATATTTATTATTACAGTGTTTTTATTATTATTATTTAATTATTGTTATTCATTAAAGGTGGTTTTTAAAAATGTTAATAAATTACGATTTTTACGTATAATTTTAAGATATCATTTTTTATTTTTTACAGGGTGTTAAAAATAATTGATCTAGCTAAAGACGTGCTAGATTTAAAAAAGGTTAATAAACCGTGAACTAGATAGAAAACACCGTTGTTAGTTCACTAATAACAGTATAATTAGTATATAAACTTTATACGATATTTTATAAATTTTTATTATTCATCAGAAAATCAGAAACAATTTTTATGAACCGTGGAAAGTCTTTAGAAAAGTATGTTATTTAACAGACGGAATAAAGAAAAGGTTTTTTAGGGAAAAAAATAATGACCATCTTGATAAATATGATAAAATAACCTTTAAAGTAGTATTTTTTCCAAATGTAACATTTCCAGAAACTGTCAAATGATCCAATTCGCTAATTTTCGGAATTTCACTAAATCTTTCTGAAAATTGTCGAACTGTTTTAAAATCTTCGCCCAATTTTATTAGAGGATTTGTTAAAAATTGTCGTTCAGGATTTATAACTAACGTTCCATGTGATATTACATACAAGTCACTCATCAATAAGAGCAAATCTGATGTCGTTTTGACTGGCAAAAACCTTGATCTAGGAACATTGATTCCTAAAATATTATTAAAAATGCATTATTCTTTAAAGAGTGTGTCAAAATAGAAACTGTTTTTTTAATTATCAATTCCAACATCATCAACACTATCATTTTGACCAAAAATTAGTTTGTATAAATAAGAATGGGCAAATTTTTAAACAAACTCTAAGGATGAAATCCCTACATCATAGTTTAATTATCAAAATTGTGTGAAAAACACTCAAACGTAACAATCATTTGAATGTAAAATTTTAATATTTTAAACTCACCTATTACATTGTTAAAACATTTGATACCACTGCCTATTGCTGTTTCTAATTGAATGACATTAATGCTCTCTTTTGTTCGCTAAATATATAATTAAACAATATTTAAATAAAATGGAAATTGGTCATTAATTCTATCAAAAAATAGCACTTACTTTGGGATTTACAATAACATCTAAATCCATTGTTGCATTTTCTATGACATCCTTCAGAGCATTAAATTTTATCCAAATATTATTTGTATTAAATAACCTAATATTACATTACATTGTATATACACTTTTGAATTTTCGATTAATAATACTTGAAATTTTGAATATTTTTAAATTCTTTAATCTAAATTTAAATATTAAAAATATGAAAATAAATGAAACAAATTTACTCTATTGGAAGGAACTTGCGCAATCTCCAATAGTCTTGTTTCACCTTTAAAATTAATCAATGTTCCGCCCTATAATATTAATATACATTATAATATCATAATGTCACTTTAATATCAGATTTAGTTTTTGGAGTGACTTCCATGGCAAAAGTGATGTCTTTGTCATCATTGAAATATTTTAAAATCTTTACATCAATAGTTGAACCAAGATTGTCGCAATTGGATGAAAAAATATATTCTTTTCCTTGGTGAACCAATTTTTGCCAAAGATTTGAGTGGTAAAAACTATTATAAAAATCGCCATGTCCAGGTGGATACCATCTATAACATGTTAATACAAAATTAATATAAGACTACGCATGGTTAATATCTTTAACTTGAGATAAAATTGGAAGTAAAGCAGAAGCACTTAATCGAGGGAATCTAAACAATTTTTAATTTTAAATTTTTATATTAAAAACTTTGATTGTTCAAAAGTATAAATTTCTATTTCGGCGTTACTGTATTTTTGTATTACTTCTTTTGTTTCTTTATCAGTGTTGAAGGAGTTCATTAAAACTAATGGCACACATACTTTATAACGCTGATTAACATACTAAACAATACAAAATTAATTTTTTGGAAAATTTTAAAAAATTATTTTGGTGTACCAGCTCGTCTGATACTATGACTCATAAATTATAGATATTTTTTAAATTCCCAAAAATAATAGATAATAAAAATTATTTGTAATATTAATATACTTAGTTACTTATGTATTTACGCTTATTTGATAGTCTCTGCGATTTTTCAGATATCAATTTTTGGTCAAGTAGATTTTAACAATTTTAAATTTTTAAAACCATTTTTTTTAATTGATACAATGTCATATTTACACTAAATTTAAATTATTAGGGGTACCAAATTATTTTTTTGCAATTTAGTGGTACCAACCGTGAAGTATGTTGGGAACCGCTGATCTAATGTATCTGCTTGTAATATTTATATAATTATAACTAGCTTGGCTGGTTTGTACTTTGTATATACAGCACCTAGCTCTGCCGAGTGCGGATATATCTAATTTTAGCATTAAAAATTTAATCTATTATGGTTGAAATCACTTTTACAAACTCATTAAAGTAAGGCTAGTAAATGTATTATCGTAAATTACAACTTCATATAATTCTACTGAAAATTTTCCTAAATGTATATCAGAATGAATACATTATGATGATTAATCAGGGTTGCCAACTGCGTTATTTTCCCCCTGAGAATTCGAGTTTTCAAATTCACCTTAAGGCTCAGGGTTAAGTGATATTTCACACACAATTTCTACTACAGAGACCCCCCACTGTAAAAGATTGACTCCTAAAAAAATTTTTGCATACGGCTAAATTGCATAACACGCTGAGCTTCACTATATGGCGCTTCGCTCAAAAAATCGGATTGAGAATAACAAAAGAAGAGGAACAAGAAGTCTCATCTTCATACTTTCGGCCTTTTTCCTGATGAATGTTACTTTTCTTTTTAGCATTTTCAAACAATGAGTTATTGTTTTATTTATTTTATTTTATAAATACGTTGCTGTAGTGTTAAAATTTAAGTAAAGTTTACACAAAATGTAGTGATGACATTGATCACTATGAAGATTTACTTGTTTATATTGATAGTTCACGTGTAAAGAATTTATATTAAATTATTGTTATTGTAAAGGCTCTTTAAATTATCCTCCTACAACAAACATTTCAGTAATCATTACAAATTTAATATAAATAATAATGGAAAAATTAATTCCAAAGTTAAAACCTTTAATATCGGAGGATGGAAAGTACACTAGCTATCCGCATGTATGGATTCAGCGATTTGAAAATATTTTAGTATTAATAATGCAGATGATCAAAAAATTACTGATAAAAAGAAATTGTCAAATACATTATTAAAATTGTTATTATAATTAATTAATTAATTAGATATTATCTGAAAAACTTTCAAAATCTAAAATTAAATATAATTCCATGTTATGTTGATACAGAATCCTATATTTATATAAAATTGAATGTCTGTATGTGTGGTAGCTTTTATTCAAAAATTAACAGTCATAGAATTCAAAAAAACCCACTTTGTAATACAATTTTTCGTAGGTGATGTTTATATCCATGTTTCATTTTCTAAATTAGAGTCCTTCATGTTCAAAAACCCAATTTTCCCGTTTTCTTTTAAAATTATTAACATTGTCGTAAATCTCAGACTCAGAAACTATCACCTTCATTGTCAGAAGCACAAATTTAAAAATGAAACATGAAAATTGTGTAAAACATAAATTTTGGAATAGTTTCTAAAATTATAAGCATAATCATAAATCAAAACAACCAAAAAGTGTATTTTCAAGATCAAAACCCCAGATTACCCTTTTTTAAAAAATGAAAATAGTCCCAGAATTAAAAAAAAATTACAGTTTATACAGTTATTACACACAAAAAAGTTAACCGCACTGAAAAGTATTAAACCTATCATTGTGAATCAGAGAGGATATTTTCTGCTACCCGCAATATAATTACTAAAGGCGATCAAGAATATACGCAGATGTTAATGCATTGATATGCTTAAAATACTATTTCAAAAAATAATGTAAATATGTGTAAATAAATTATAAAGATTAGTTGATCGGTAGTTTTGATATTTAAAAAAAATTTACTGGTAAATACTGATAAATTTTATTTTTACCGTTTCACATATGCGTTCAAGTTTTTGAAATAGATAAAAATTAATTTTTAATTTTTATGCATTCTCACTTTGACGTGCGACATTGACTGGTTTACAATTTAATAATTTAAAATATATTACTTGAATTTGTTCAACTATTAAATCTAGAAATGTATGGTTTTCTCTAACTGGAATGACACTCTTTGGACCGGTACATCCCATAGTCGTTCCTAAGCCTCCATTCAATTTAACAACAACCAATTTACGTAAATTCGTGCGAATCTCTTCATAAGACATATCCTCTTCCATGTCTGCATAGTCAAAAACCTAAAATCATCAATTATCTTTAACGTTAGATATATTTACTGATGACGGTTTTATAGGTTTGATGTGATGCCATTCCGTCTCATAAGAGGTTTGATCAAAGTATTTGTCCAATAATTTGAAAAAATCACGATACTTGAATGCTATTGACTTAATTTTAAATTAGTATAAAATTAACTTTAACGTAATAAATATTACATCAATAGATTCGTCTGTAGTATGGCCAAGGAGTTCTTTAATTGTGTGGTCCAATACATTTTTTTTGTAAATCTGCATTATAAACTTGGTTAGATTTAATAAATAATAAAATAAACATTATATTGGCAGACTACTTTTATTAAACAATTTAATTATACATACATTTTTATTTTTTCTCATGACTTGAAATTTTTATATTTTATTCAATAATCTTTTCGGAAACGCAATCTAGCAATTGGAAAATTACAGACAATTGATGTAACTTTGGTTAAATGATAGAATATAAACACTCAAAAAATCATGGAAATAATTATTATTTAATATGTTAATAAATTTTATAATATGTACATGTGTACTCCAGAAACAGATAAGATTTGTTACATTTTGTGTAGATGTAACCATTATAGTCTAAACGAAACCGTTATAGTCTATGCATTCATAGTTATGGTTGTCAAAGTGTAACATGTCCATTTTACTGTTTTTATATGCTATTTCAGTGGTGGTCAATTTAATTAACTCGCGGGTCAGAATGTTTATAAAATTCAATTATATGGACAATGTCCATTGGACATATTTTATAGCTGAACAAAAAATGTAGGGGTGTTTTCAATTTCCAGTGAAATTTAGTATTTACAATGTTAGTACACCCACGTACAGTATTGCCAGAAAATAAAGCTAAAATATTCAGCTAAAACTGTTGATATATCCTTACTTATATAATATGGTTTGTTTGTCTGTGTGTGTGTTATCGTTTATTTCAATAACTACCAGTCTATAATTTTATTAAGTCCACATTTAAATTATAGTTTTCTCCGGGTGTTAGTAAAATAAATTTAAACTTGTCAAACTCACATTTTACGGGTCAAAAAGCCCAATTGTCATTTTTTCGAAAACCAAACGAGTTCGAGAATTTAAAAAAATATACCTTCAGGGTCAAAACCACAAATTACCCTTTTTTTATGAAAACAGCGATGAAATAAATATGAAAATAAACGCCCAATATTAAAATTTTCTAATACCAGCTATATTAAACCCAAAGACCTGGTTAGAAACTCTGTTTAAAACTAAAGGTGTAAACCCATACATTTGTATGGGTTAACATTTTACATAAGTGATTCAACTTTACAACATCTTGAATCTGAATCAGATCTTACTTGTTGAAAGAAAATTTGTGAAGATTTATCCAAAATTTATTTATAATCTAGATTTTATAAATTATATGGTAACAAAATTTCAATTTATTAGTTAGTTTATAAATTTATTGAATCATAATCGATATGCCCTTAAAAAATGAAATTTATGCGGCAGTGTTGTTAATTGGTGGTCCCGATAAAGGTAAATTTCTAATAGTAAAATATTTTAATAAGCAGTACAAATTTTGTATGTAAAGTATTCAATTTGTAAGATAAAATGGGTAATTTAAAATATTAATTTAAGGTAATGGCATTAAATTTTATACTTATCAATGTGGTAAAACACATTTATATAATTAATGCAAAATGATCCAACGGAAAAGGTGAAACTTTCAATTTAATAATACGATCTGATACTAAAAATTCGATATTGCTAATTCTCCCTAATTTAATAGCCGTAACGTGTCCACGGGCTGGATTGATAGTTATGATATCGAAATAAATAATTTATGTAAATGCTCAATATGGAAAAATGAGGCCCGTTTTCTTCGAAGCCACTGTGAGGAAGGGACTCAGTAACGTAGTTTCCTCAGTGTTAATTAATAAACGACTTTCTTTCAAATTATAGAAATTCTTATGTCGCATCATGTCAAGCTATATTGGATTATGTGCAGACATATTCAATTAACAAATTAATACTATAAATTGAAATATCACGATATTTTTGCATCTTACAAGTAGTGATTGTGATTTCCCGGTAAATGACAAAAGTCGAGAACCGGGAAATAAAAAATTTTTATTTATATATAATATAGAAGTATTAAAAATTTTAGAAACAAAAAAAAATTTAATAAAATCGAGATTAAAATTTCCAAATTTAATTAGAAAAAAATATATTAATTTTAGATTGTTGAAAAAGTGTTTCAAAACACACATAATATTGATAGATTCGTCTTTTAAACGCGTTCTACGTTTTGTAACGAAATTAGAAGCAGTAGAGAAATTTCTTTCATTTTGTGTTGACGTAAGTTGAAGGGTCATAAGGGCTTCCTTTAATTTTAACAATCTTGATGATAGCGTTCCAGTTCGTAACAACTTATAATACTTTTCAAAATAATATTGGAAAAAGAGGATAATTCCCTTAAGCGTTAGTAATTTGTGGTTAAAATAAAAGTATTGGAAAAAAGATATTTTTTCATTAAGGGCTGGAAAATTAGATTTTTTATTTATGGTTTGATGAAGTGGATTTTTATTATAAGATTTTTAAAATCGGATTTTTGAAAAGAATATTGGTGTAAGACAATTTTTCCATGAGGGCTTGAAATGGTTTTTTTGATTAAATTTTAAATATTATAATATATATTAATTATTAATATACATAATAACATAAATCAAATACAGGTATGTCTCAATTTTTTTCGGGAAATCCCAGAAATCGTACAAATCCCGGGATATTTGTCCTGGTTTTTTTCCCGGCATAATCACTACTTACACGCACAAAAATAACATTATTTTATTTTGATAGTCATAAATAGCATTCGTGTTAGTTGAATACATCTGAACTACAAGTCGACATAATGCGATTCGTATTACTAATAAGGATATAAGTAAGTTACATCTCATTTCATCTAGTGTATTTTAATTTTTATAATAATGTATTATTTAGGTACCCGATTTCGACCTTTGTCTTTATCGCTCCCCAAGCCGTTGTTTCCTGTTGCTGGTAAAGCCATTTTAATGCATATAATTGATCAAATTATTGAGGTTTATTTTTAAAAATTAATAACATAATATCTATGAATTAGTTAGTACAGTGGTAATTCGATCATAAATTCAGATAATTGCATAATAAATTTCTACAATAATTATAAAAAGACAAATTGATGAAAAACAAGCTTGCTAACAAAAAAAAAATTTTAAAACAATTATTATAAATCGGATTTTTTCAATTTCCTTTTATTTCGTTTTCTTTCTGTATCTTTTTTGATGGATTTTAATTTATTTACTAATACAAAAATGTACGTTGCGTTATACAAACAAAATTATATCATTTACTATTTAGCTACTACGTTTATTTATTATACATGTATATTTATTATGCTACGTATATTTAGCCTTACTCTAAATTATTTATATACATGTTTATGTTTATATGTTAAATATGTGAAGTTTTTGCAGGATTTTTCAAATATCATGCACCTAATATTGTTTAATATAAAAATACATGAGTATAAGGGAGTTTCCACTATTCGTTATTTGTGTAAAAAATTTTCAAACATTTTCAAAACAATTTTGGTGATCACATTTTTTTAACAATTAGACACAATGTGGGTATAATCTTCAAAATAAAATAAAATCGGTACAATTCTAAAAATTTTCATAAAAAGCTTAAATTCTTCAAAAAATAAAATTCTAAATACTGATTTTGTCTTTTTAAATGTGATGATATATGATTACTATCTGCTTTCGATGAATAAAAAATATCAATTGTGTGAATAATTAACTGAATCAGCACTTTAAAAACATATTTCGGGTGAATTTTAAACCAAAGATTTGAAAAATATTGGTTGATAATTGTTGTAAATATTATAATATATTAAAAATTATTTTTCAACGGGAATGCGTATATTTCTGGAGTAGAAATTTTGTATTTATAACAACTGGAACACGCTGTATCAGAATCTTTATTTTTTTTAATTATAAGACAGTTAATTATTTTAAATTTTTTGTTTTAATGAAATAGTTTCGAAATAAAAAAAAATGAATACATGTAATAAAATTATTTTTTGATTGTGAAGGCGTCACTTTGTCAGATTGGAATTTTTTGTGTGTGGTAATTCGATATAACTGTATCATCTATAAATTTTTTTTTAATTCTAGGGCTGTTTTTTATTTTTTAAAAAAATGGTAATCTGGGATTTTGACCGTGAAAATAAACTTTTTTGAGGTTGCCGTTTATGATTTTAAAAAAAAGGGTAATTTGGTGTTTTGGACGTGAATATTACTTTATATAAGTAAAGATACTTAATTGGTTAGCATTTTCCTAAAAACTAGGTTCTATTATTATATGTTATTATTCTAATATTCGCTAAATATTTTGAATTCCAATTTTGCCGAATAGAGTAGGCCTACTGAAAACTTTTCACACATTAAACTTTTCATTTGAAAAAAGTTTTAAATCAGAAAAGGCGACACTTTTTAAATATTTAAATATATTAATAAATTATTTAGACTCAAAAATTTACAGATATTATTTTGGTTGGATCATACGATAATGATGATAAATTGACTAGATTTTTGTTGAAATGTTCGAAACTATATAAGAATATTGAATTCAAGTATTTTATCCATAATAATACGATGCATAAAATGGTATTTTTGTGTGTGTCTGTTAACAAATTATTCATCAAATGTCCTAGAATTTTAACAAAAGACATGTTTAAATTTACGTTTAAATTAAAGTGGCCAGAAAAGTAGGTAACTCTTTTAACTCTCTTAACACTCTTAACTAATTTAACCTTAAATTAAATCAATACAATATTTAATACAGCTTAATTTTAATATTCGCATAGGCCCGGTCATGATGGTGTCGGTCACTTTACATAATAAATTAATATGAATAAAACTTAAAATAAGCAATATTTATGCGTGTAATAATAAATATGAATAACAAGGAACTGCAAATGGAACAAACGATGTAAATCTCATTGTGTGATGTTAGAGATGTTGAAAATTATTAATGTTTATTGTAGTATAACATAATATACTTCTTAACATTATCTGGTAAAAATTGCCTCTGTTTAGTTAGCAATTTTTTTAACAAACTGAAACTACGTCCAACACTATTTGTGGTAGATGGCGCTTTTCTTAATAAATTGTATAGATAAGGTGGTATTTGTTCAATTTTATTGTTCATTATATCATAAATATAAGTTTTCATGATATCATATCATATTCAGTCGAATATCCTTAAAAAAAAATATTGACTTTATGGCATTTTAAAAAAAACTTACTTTATGGCATTTAATGACTTTATAAATTGTTAATTAGCTAATTAATAAACATAATATTGATATCATGATGTTGTAATTTCATGCTGATTATCATATAAAAAATGGAATTTTGTCATAAAAAACTGCCCTAGTCATCATAAATAAGTAGTTTTTGCTTTAGAGTTAACACCAAATAAACTAACCTTGATAGTACTTATTAGGATTTTTTTTCTGGCAACGATTTGCCAATTATTTTAATATTTTAACTCAGACAGTGACATCTTTGTAATGAAAAAAAATTGTAAAAATTTTCTACATCTTTATACATTTCTGGAACTCTCAATTTTATAAATATATGCTTACACATACAAACAGATTTTAAGCAACTCTTACTTAATACAAGTAGGGATTGCCAATTAAACTAATTGTTTCATAATTGGTAAATGTCAATTTTTATTATCATAGATATTTGAAAGAGACAACTATTACTGGAACTGGCGCAGCTTTACTTTTGGCTAAACACGTATTCCAAAAAACTGAAAATGTATTAGTTTTAAATGGTGATATTTGTGGAAATTTTTTAATTGGTCGATTTATTGATGAAAGTATGAAAAATTCTAATCAAGATTGTATTGCCTCACTTTTGACTAAGACAGTAATAATTTAATATTTATTATCAATATAGGGTTTTGAATGGAGTGTCACTTTTCATAATACACCACCATATTTCATAATTGTAGGTTGCCACCTTTCCAATAATCTCAATTTAATTTACTGTTTTTTGACAAAAATTTTAAAGGTACATTTAATGGTCTATTTAGATAAGGTGATTATTAATAAGATAATGCGGTTTTAGATTAATATTTTAGTTTTTTTTAAAATTACCCTATAACTGTTTTGATCCATAGAATCGTCAATGATTGGAAAAGAGTAAAAGTGTAAATCTTTAAATTATGTATGTATTATCATTTTAGGTTGCAGATTATCAATCTCAAGATTTTGGATGTGTTGTTTATCAAAACGATTCTAATGTACACTTACATTTTAATTACATTTATTTGTTAGCTTAGTATATTTTTTGTCTAACAAAGATATTCTTAGAGTCATAACATACTACAGTATTTTTCGTGGACTGACAGTCACGTTATTTATTTTAAAATACATTTTGAGACATTTAAAGTTCCCGGATTGACTCACGGAATGAATTAATAAACAAAAAAATATTGTAATAGGGGAGTACTGAAACGCGTTCATAATTGACAGGTTAGGTCTTAGAAATGTCTCACATTCGACAAAATGTAAATAAATATATAGTGATTGTAATCTAAATCGCTATAGATACTCGATATAGTGAATGACCGTCATTAAAGCCAACTAAATTAAATTTGCACTATTCAACCTTCTCTTTTGCAATTTAGAAGCACTTTAAATATCTGGCAATTTTGAATGACCGTCAAAATATGCCGCAGTATCAAAAAAATTATTGGGTTTGATTATACAATTGAATGTCTGTTGCTACTGTTTAATTAAAAAATTAGGATTCCTAAATATTATTAAAACTCTATTTTCAATACAGTTTTTCGAGAATGGTACAGTACCGCAAATTTTATTCTCAGAAATTGAGAAAGTCAGACTCAAAAACTCCCAGTATTGTTTTTTTTAAAAATCAAACGAGTTCTAGTATTTTAAAAAACATTATTATTTATGCGTTTTATCACAAGCATTGACGTATTTCTCACCTCAGAAACTTACATCTTCATGATACAAACCACAAATTATCTTTTTTTAAAAAATGAAAAGCTAAAACTACAATAATCTATTATTACGAGTATTTTGTATTTATATATTTTTTGTGATAAATGTTTATTTAATTAATTAGACTATCGAGCATTTTGTTGAAAAACCCTCAACATTTGTTTCTTGTGAAATTAGTACTGGATGTTACGTATTTTCGAGTGGAATTGTTCAAATTTTGGAAGATGTTATGAATAAACAAAAGAAGGAAATAGAAAAAACACATATTGATTGCACAAAATTGAGAATAAGTTTGGAAAATAACATATTCCCGAGACTAGTTGAACAAGGCCTTATAAAAGGTGTTCACACCGATGAATTTTGGATTCCTATGAAAGATCCCAGTTCTGTACTTTATGGAAATGCATACTATTTGTCAAAAATTGCAGACCGAGATTATAATCATTTGAATAATGTCATTATTCTTGAAAATGTCTATATTCATGATTCCGTCAAAATTGGCAATTTTTCCAAAGTTTTATTTAATTTTAATATTATTAATTTCTTTTAGATTGGACCCAATGTTTCTATAGATGAAAATGTTACAATTGGCAAAGGGGTCAGAATAAAAAATTCTATAATTTTGGAAAATGTTGATATTAAAGTATATTTTAAGTGAAATAATTAGATTTAATATTTAATTTATCTTTAAAACTTTGATTTGGTTAGCGTGCACTAGCGCTCGATGTACAATGTGTATATAAATTTTTATTGTCTAATTATTTTATAATCTCATATTAGTATTCTAATTTTTTAGTATTTAATAAATATCAATGTAATATAGTATTTTAGAATTATAGCTTAATATCCAATAGTATTATCGGATGGAATTGTAAAATACATGAACACTGCCGAATTGAAGGAACTGAATCAAAAGTAAATCCAAATGTCAAAGATTCTATAATTTCAATAAGCTGTTTGTTCACGGATGGTAGTTTGAACCCTTGTACTACAGTACTAGGAAATTCAGTATCAATAATTGATGGTAAAATGATAAAGGATAGTATCGTATTACCGTACAAAAATCTTACTAGGAATCACCGACACGAAATTATTTTATGAATTTTGCTTGGAAAATTAAATTATATATATTTTATTAATTGGCCTTGCTGTATAAAAACATGGCGATTCTTGTATATACACAAATTTTAAATTTCAGTGGTTAATACTTGTTACAATTACATTTTCATTTTAAAAAAAAATGGTAATGTGGGGTTTTGATCGTTGAAGTTATCTTTTTTGAGGTTTCCATTTATGATAATGTTTATGACTTTATAAACTATCCCAGAATTTATGTTTAAAAAAATTTTAGGACATGTTTCATTTTTAAAACAAAGGGTCATTTGTAGTTTTGATCATGAAGGTATGCGTTTCTAAGGCTGAGATTGACGACAATGTTAATGATTTTAAAACCCGTCTCGAATGTATGTTTTATTACATTTTTGGGTTAATTTGTTTTTAAACACAAGGGAAAAATTTGTCGTTTTATCATAGAATTGCCCAAATACATAATTATAATACAGTGCAACCTCTGATAACTAAATTTTTATTGTGTTTTTATGATGGACTATTTTGTATGTAAAATTGTTTTTATCTATTCTTAATGAATTCTTCATCGTAAAAGTAATTACATTGTTCATTATACCTTATTTTATTTAAAGATGATTTAAGCCATTCTTTAAAAAGTCATTGCCGGTAATGAAAAAGTCGGTAAAATTGAAACACTACATTGTAGTGTTTCCTACATTTATAATGATCATTCACATTCATATAAGTAGGTTTAATCATTAGTTAAAAGAGAGGTTGACAACCTTTTGAATCTCGTGGGCCACGTTCTTATACCAAAAAATTATACGGGTCCCGTTTTTGAAAATTTACATATGCTACATTTCAATTTTAACTGAAAAGAGATAGTTCTGGTATATTCAACAAAATAAAATCCAGGGAGATCTGAAAATTCAATATTAAATGATTATAATGAGCCAAAAGTATACAAATAAATAATGTACATTGTACATATTTACTCTAAAGACTACCAAAATTATTCTATCGGCTACTGGTTGCCGACCCTGGAGTTAAAGGAATACAAGAAAATAAGGCTCGATATGCATGCTTACTGATAGTAGCAATTTTTAATGTTTTTATAACTTCAAATGCATTCTGTGATACAAGGGACTATTAAATACTGCACCGTTTTTCAAACTAAGTTTTCAAGTTAACTTTTGAGTAATTTGTGATAAAGCAATGTTGATAATTAAACATCCCTAATAAACCAGGCAACTGCGTACTATTTTTAGGAGGCTTTAATGTAGTAAAAGATTTTATTTTGTCTTTGACAGAGAGTCTGTTTGAAATAACAAACTTTATCATAAATTGAAATCAATAACTAAATCGTATGTTGTAATGGTTACAGTATCTACTAAATACAGATAATATATATATTTTCGACATGGATAAAGATTTAAAAGTTGTAAAAACGGGCGGAAATTACACATCAAGAATAATTGAAACATCAAACCAATACCCGATTAATATTTCTTCAAAATCTTCGGAAATCACAAAAATTCTTATTCAAAGAGATTATAATACTGGAACTCTTGTCTGCTTCAACACAGACTTTCCCAAACAATTGGAAGGCATAGTAATTAAATTTATTTATTATCAAATCCAGATCAGTTTCTTAACCTTTATTACTTACATGTTCAAATTTTTACGATGATCTTTGTCACCCATGAGTAAAATATATTCAACCGAAGAACGAATATGTTGTAATAGGATTTTTTTCAATATCTAAAATTTGGTATCACCTAATTATAATCTTATTGTAACCTAAAATTGCACCATATTAAAACCCACTTAGATTAGTTTCTCAACCGCCCGTCTGCATGTCTACTGATCCGAAAAGAATATGTACATTTCAAACATACTAATAATTTCAAATTTCTTATCAAATAAATACGAAACTGATTTGCTTACTGTTGAAAACCAATTAAATTTATTTATTTTTTTATACTTTCAGTTGACAAAAGTCAAAAGGTTGAGAAACGTTTACTTTTATTACAACTATCCTTACTCATATAATATGATATGCAATATTTGTTTGTACATTTGTATATGTGTTACCGTTTACTTCAATAACTACCAGTCTTAGACTTTTATAAAGTCCACATTTCTATTAGTTTTTTCCGGATGTTAATAAAATAAATTTCAATTTCCCAAACTTACATTTTACTGGTCAAAAAGCCCAATTGTTATTTTTTTTGAAAATCAAACGAGTTCGAAAATTTAAAAAAATATATACTCTGATACGGATTTTAAAATCATGAAGATAATGATAAATTTAAATAAAAAAATATATCTTCAGGGCCAAAACCCAAATTACCCCTCTTTTTTTAATGAAAACAGCCCTAGAATTTAAAAAAATTTACAGGTGGTACAGTTGTATCTTGTTAACACACACAAAAAATTTCAATCTGAATAAGTGACGTATTCACGGTCAAAAAAGCATTTTAGTATTCATATATTTTTTTTCCTAAATATTTTATTAAAACAAAAAATAACGTTATGTTTAAATGAAATAAATTCTACTTCTATTAATTTAGACGCTAACATTATAACTATAGACGCTGGTGAAATTAGACGCTGTAACTATTAAATTATATGTTGCAATAATAATAACGCATTTTTATTATACACACATTCTGTCTAATATATTAAAAAAATGGGATAACAATTGTTTTTAATGTTCTTTACGCAAATCTTAACAAAGCAAAATTAAAGATGGAATAATTCACTTTAGAGTAAAAACTCATGTGATATGACGGTTCCACCTGAAACAAGTTTGAGTTCCTTTAAAGAATTGATAATAGTGAATAGTAGGATTTTTAAGTTAGATTTTCAATAGTAATGTCATATGATGGTTCCACCTGAAACAAGTTTGGGAACCACTTGTTTATGGATAATAGTGAATAGTAGGATTTTTAAGTTAGATTTTCAACGTTAATTTATTTTTTTGGTAGAATAAAAATGTGCCCTTGGCACAGCGAGGTGCTGTTTGTATGTAGTACATAACAGTGAATCTAGTATATTATAAATGCAGTATATCAACTCAGTAAATTATTAATTGACCAATCTTCATATTTAAAAAAAGATTCTTAGATACAACCTTTGGAATATACCAACATTATTCAAAATGTAAATTACATTTTTCATCAGGCTGAAAGACTTTCCTTTTCCACGATTTTTCACAATATTTTAGCTTGCTTTACTGCTTATCTTATATACAAATGCAGATGTACCAATTACGATCAAGTACTTAATTTATTTTTTTAAATGTGTGTAAATGACACTAATCAGTGTAGTATTAATTGAAACAATTTTATAGGCATTAAAATCTCTTTCAACTTACCTGAAAAGTATAAATCACATTTTTTTCCCCAAATGTGGTATCTTATTCATTAACCCAGTGGATCGAGGACTCAGAATGGTATTTTTAAAGTTTAGTCCGTTAATTCTTAAATTTTTTAATTTAGTGCATTTAGATGGAAATTCAAATCTATAACAAATTGAAAACACCTCAAATCTCAAATGTTAAAATATAATCTCAATCATATGATGTATACTACCCATTGTAATTAAATGTATCCTAAAATTCACATCTAAAATCCTGAAATCAAGCTGCGTTACAAATTTTTTAAATTCAATCAAGTTATCTTGATATCTTTATTTGGTAGCCAACCAAAATGAATCAACAATACATGACAATGTTATGATATGTATTTATTTTCACTACAGTTACTTTCCTTTTTTTTGTGTTTACTTTCCACTTTACATGCTTGTTAAAAAATATATTGAATTGGTTAATTTGATTTTTTTACTCATTTTGATGTAATAAATTTTTATAAAACTTATAAATATGTGAAAATACCATGCCTCGTTAGCTCAATCGGTAGAGCACCAGGCTCTTAACCTGGGGGTTGCGGGTTCAATCCCCGCACGGGGCTTTTTTTTTATTTTCGAAAAAAACAAAATGTTAACATATACACAAGTTTTAAACACTTAAGGTATTTTAAAAAAAATTGCCTAATAATTATCTTTTTCTGTAACAATTCCACACATAATTCGAATTATCATGATTCATCAAATTATTACAATCTGTAATTAATAATTAGAATATTTTGTTACAGTTACTGCATTAGTTTTCTTTTCCATAATTTATTTTATTATGACTACGCATTACTATGATAAGAAACTAAAACTTGAATAATCAAAATATTGATAAAATTAAATAATTTTGAAAAATAATTAAATAATATGAATCAAGAGTCAATTTTAAATAAAATCCGATTCAATAATAAAAAGTAAAATTGAAATTTTTATTTTGATCCGATTTTATATTTAGAGTCCACAATTTAGATATTGAAGTTTTAAGATTTATAGATGTGCGATTGACTGATAAATCTTATCAATTATTTCGTAATTTTGGAGCCAAATTAAACGTTTTCAAGCATAATTATCGTAATATTTGGCAATTATTATGTGTAGAATATATACTGTAGAACTACTACAGTGTAGATATTGTTCATCAATGTAGGTTTGTTTGTATTGGCGCGATGCATTGCTTCCGGTTTCTTCTTGTTTGGGGTATTTAACATAATCTGCGCAAAACGAAAGACAAATTAATTGAAAAACTATATAAATTCTAATGCTGCAATTTTTATTTATTTTTAGGTCAAAAGATTATTTCAAAGTTGAACGAAATAAGTAAAGAAATTTATAATGCAAAAAAAAATACGCAACTTGTTAGAAGTGAAAATATTGATGAAAACGGTTTATTTTTATTTATTTTTTTTGAAATAATTCATAATTTTAATATCTAAGAATCGTGGTTATAAAGTTAATGGATTATGAATTAATCTTGAATAAAATTAATCAATTATAATTGATTTACATGTCAATAATGCAACAATAATTGTTTGATTTAGAAAAAAATACTATAAAAAACCAATTTAAAGAAATAAATGAAAAGATTTGCAAATATAAAGAACGCAACGAAATTCAGTATGATTTTTATCAAAATGTATGCTAAAAAATTTCAATTTTAAAATTTTGTTAATTAAGTATCATTGGTTTTATCAGCATGAATTTCCTTAATTGTATAAAGTAAAAGTTGGTAAAAATGTGTCTGTCTTTCTATATACACTGTGTAATTTTATATTTATTTTAACATTTTTATATGAATTAAATAATTACATTTAATGGGGTAAATATAGTGATTGAGACATACCTGTATTATTTATGTTTGTTATTACTATGACAATATGATTATATTATAATATTTAAAATTTACCATTTCAAAAATAGCATTTCAAGCCCTCATGAAAAAATTGACTTACACTGATATTTTTTTTAAAAATCTGATTTTACGAAATCTTATGAAAAAAATCTACTTCATTAAACCACAAATTACTAACTCTTAAGGGAATTATCCTCTTTTTCCAATATTATTTTAAAAAATATTATGAGTTGTTACGAACTGGAACGCTATCATCAAGATTGTTAAAATTAAAGGAAACTCTTATGACTGTTCAACCTACGTCAACACAAAATGAAAGAAATTTCTTTACTTCTTCTAATTTCGTTACAAAACGTAGAACGCGTTTAAAAGACGAATCTATCAATATTATGTGTTTTGAAACACTCTTTCAACAATCAAAAATAAATAAATTTTTTTCTAATTAAATTTGTAAATTTCGATCTAGTAATCAAATAAAATTTTTTTTTGTTTCCAAAATTAATTAAGGTCTCTAAAATTTTTAATGTTTCTGTATTATATATGAATAAAATTATTTTATTTTTCTCGGAAAATTCCCGGGACCAAAAATTTAATTTTTAATTTCCCGGTTCTCGACTTTTGTCATTTCCCGGGAAATCACAATCACTAGGTAAATATTTGCCGATTTAATTTTTTTGAATAAATTCATAAAATGAAAAAAAGCATCTACGAGCAAAGTGGGTTTTTTAATAAAAAAAATGAAAAGTGGACACTTATTGACCACGTACTTAAAAAGTTTGAGAAACAATCTGTATCAAGATTTTTTATTAGATTAAAGTTTAATTAAATTTAAAGATTTCAAAAATTGACAATTGATCAGGAACGATTGGAAGCTGGTATCAATCTGATTAAAAAAATTGTTGACGATGACAATTTTGTGAAAATTTTGAAATCCAGTGAACCAGAAGCACATAAAGTAGCTAATACTTCAACAAACAATTATAATCAAAAACATGGTCAACATTTGCCGTCCAAAATTTTAGAATTTGAAGTAATATACCATATAACAATAACGTAATAATAAACATAATAAGTTTTTGAAAGATTTTAATTGGTATAGATAGCAAAGCTAACATAATTGACGAATAACGGAATAAGACAATAGTAAATGACCCACAATGCTATTGATTTTCATTAGAAATTGTTTTATCCGTAAGTACCAGTGCTGATCTTACCGTACGCGGCACTCTCTTGGTAGGAAAGGATCGACGACATTTTTCGAAATTGAGCATTGGAAAAATTATATTCTGGAATATTATAACTATTTTGTGTGTCAAATTTAAAATGTCAAGTCAAGCGTCTTGGGGAGGTGACAAAGACTATCACACAACAATCAGTTTTCGAAATTTTTTTAAGGGACTATTTTTCATTTTCGTGTGGCTTTGTTGGTACCTGTTAATAAAATTTTTCCAAAAAATTTCATGATAATACAGGTATCCCTCAATTAACGCGGTGTAAAATGCTTTTAAAAATTTTTTTTGTGTTTTTAATTAACATGTAAATTTAAATATAAATAATGATATTAAAATTATTTTTGTTGGTTAATTATTTTACAAATCAGTCTAACATATTTTTTAAATGGAAATTAATAATTGTACGTTGTTATTACATTTATTTATTATTTATTTTATTATAAACATTTCATTTTATTAATTTCTTAATCTGGAATTTTTATAAACAAACAATAATAAACAATTATTTCCTTCATTTTCTAATAATTTTCCTTAATTCATCCAGTGTCAGACACATTTAACGAAATTGTTAAAATTTGAGAACGTGTGGGCTTGAATGACATTAATGTCCACAATGTTGAGGAATTAATCAATTCATATTCGAACGAATTTAATCATGATGATCTTATCGAATTATCAAAACAAAACGAATTCTATCGATTGGCAGAACAAAATTAATTAAAAAATAAAGATTTGCATGAATTATTTTTACAATTTGAACTATTAAAGGAAAAAATTGTCGAAATGGATCCGAACATATCAAGAAGTACTTTCAACCACTTATTTCTTTTTAGTAAAAAGATATAGAAATATATCTGAATATATACCTTATCTAAGATAAGAAACACTGAAAAATCCATAGTTATTTTTCAAAAGTAAAAAATAAACTTAAAAAATTAAACTTTCCTTGATTAACGCGGTTGAAATTCTATCTTTATTAATGATGGTCCTGAAGGCTTAACTAAAATATATTAACAAATATTCTTTTGTCCTAGCTTATATAATATGCTACGCGATTTTTGTTTGTTTATGTGTGTTACGCTTTATTGAAATAACTATTCGTCTTGGAATTTTATAAAGTCCACATTTCAATTACAGTTTTGTTTCGGGTACACAGATAATTTCAATCCGAATAAGTGACGACTTCACGGTCAAAAAATCATTTTAGTAATCAT
Organism: Intoshia linei; assembly: GCA_001642005.1. Lineage (NCBI taxonomy): Eukaryota > Metazoa > Orthonectida > Rhopaluridae > Intoshia > Intoshia linei. The sequence continues at coordinate 19,218 of LWCA01000127.1, read as the reverse complement.
ATATTTTTTTTTCGAAATATTTTATTAAACCAAAAAATGGACTACCAAAATTATTGTGTGCCACTGATTGCCGATCCCTGTACTTATGTATGCATAATTAATTTTATTTTTCAATTTTATTTTATTAAGAAAAATATTTTAATTTTTAGTTTAGGATTTTCATATTCGATACGGAGGCAGTACTGGTGGATGGGATATACAAGATCATAACATTTTTGTTAAAATGATGACTAAAACGGTTAGTTAAAAATAATTTATTTTTATTTTAAAGATTCCAACATCTTATAAACCACAACCGTGATTAAAATCGTAAAAAACGATTTAAATAATATTTTTTTACCGTATTAAATAGGTATTTTAAAACAAACATTATGGGGATTTTAATGCTGATGTGAAAAGTATCAAAAAGTGTCTGATCAATGATGACTAGGGGAACCACTCCCCAAATTTTTGAAATTTTTGAAAAGCATTGAGATTTTTACAATGTACAGCATAAGGGGGACTATAAAAAATTATATTTTCGTTGGTGGTTTCATTTTTATGATTAACATAAGTAAAATATAAATGAACAAAACTGAAACTTTTTTACTTTACAAAATAACATTCATCGAACAATGAATATTGAAATGTTCATGGTGGAATGTTGGAACATTTTGATACATGAAATACAAATTTACCATTACCACATTTATTTAGGATAAATTGACAAATTATATACCGACTCACACACAAGAACAGATTGATAGTCACAAAAGATGGTTCAAAAAATATAGCCATTTAAAAACTGAAAAAAAGAAGGCAATCGAAAACTGGAAAAAATACAAACAAGACAAAATTAAGAATAAAAAACACGCTGAAAAAAATAATGAAACGAAGAAACCGGTCAAAACAGACAATGAAAAAAAAAATTCTCAAAATGAAAGATATAAAATTAAAAAAATGATTCATGATTGGAAGGTAAAATGAAATGTTTTATTTCGAATATTTATTATCAGTATAAATAATAATGGGGTAAAACAAAAAGTATGTGGGTTTAAATATGGAGTACGTGATACTATGTAATGTCTTTTGATATTTTTTATTTAATTTATTTTAATTATTATCGACCAATTGTTTATGGTGAATTGCTTAATGTATTTTTTATGTTTTGTTTTAAATAATACGGATTGTATAAAAATACATTTTTTGTAAATTTGATAATTTCATAGAAAAAAAAGCAAAATGAAAACGAAAAAATGAATAAATTAATGAAGGAAAAATCACAAAATCTTTTGTTAATGGAGCGCAAAAAGTTGAAGAAAAAAGTAAGTATATAATATAAATTAATTAGTAAATAAAAGGAACAACGATGCAGGATATTTATTTTTTTAATTTCTAACCATTTCTAATAAACAATTTACAATTCAGTGAATTTTTAAATTTATTTAAATTAGAAACCAGCAGGATATTTTTCTGCTATACCTGGAACGCGACCGAATATATTACCCGTTCCAGGTATTTGACACATGGTACTGTGCTAAAAAAAGTTTAAAATATAGGTATCTAATGTACTGCATCCGATGTAAAAACATATTCTTATATTCTTCAATTTATATGTTAAATTAGAGTGATTTATACAAACAAATTGTATCGAAACATAGAATGTTATTAGATAAAGAAAAGGAAGATTTGAATCTTCAAAATCATAAAAATCAAACCGAATCGATTATTAAAGGACAATATGCTAATAAAATTATTAAACTGAAAAATTTACAGGTATAAATTACATTTTGTGGTTTTAAATTAAATTTCCCCATTCATACTGACTTACGTACATAAAATAATTTGTTTAAAATTGTATGTCTGTTTATTTATTTATTTGTTTGTTCCAGTTTATTTAAGAAAGTAAGAGGAGTCGAGCTTTTAAAATTCTATATTTCGAATACAGCTTTTTGAGAGTGATGTTTTATCGCAAATTTAATTTTCAGAAATTGAGTCTTCAAGGTCAAAAAACGTAATTATCCTTTTTTTAAAGTTCAAACCAGTCCTATAATTGTAAAAAATACAAAATTTGATAAAGATTTTAAAATCATCAACATTATGATAAATTTCAATTTTAAAATGTTATATCTTCACAGAACAAAGCCAAATCCCAAAATCCCCAAATTACCATTTTTATTAAAATTAAAAATATCCTAGATTTTTATACAACCTAAATTATGTAATAGTTTTTTAAATCATAAACATTATCATAAATCGCAAACCCAAAAAAATCCGTTTTCACAATCAAAATCCAAGATTACCATTTTTTAAAAAAATGAAAATAGTTATTTAAAAACAATGAAAATAGTAAATTACTATGTATTTTAAGGATTTATTTTTTTGAAAGAATTAAAAAAGTTCCCCTCGGCTGGGCTAGGTGCTTTTTGTACGAAGTACATAACAGTCGACTACCGATGAAACTTTGATAAATTTACAAATGTTTAGTATTTGGAAAAAGTAAAAGAACGTATTTGTTTCGAAGAGGACTATCAGCAAAGAAAAAAGAATAAAGCATTATTGCAGTTTAAACGTCTAAAAGAAAAGGTATTATTTATTTGAATACTTTTATCCTGTACATATAAATCATAAACCTAAAAAAATAAATATCTTTATTATTATTAATTATTAATCTTTATTAATTAATTAAATTTTAATTAAAAAATTAAAATTTTTAAATATAATTTAAAAAAAACTATTTATAATACTTTTTTTAGTTGATTTTTGTTCACTTTCATAAATTGGGACCTTTAGGGTCAAAAGCCGAAATTACCATATATTTTAAAACGAAAAAAGTGTTAGATTTTTTTCAAAATTAACTCTGATACAGATATTTTCAGTTAACATACAGAAAAATTTGAATCTCACAAATCGACATCTTTATGGTTAAAAAGCACAAGCATTCATGTTTTTTTTAAATTGATAATGATTTTATTAACATTTTTATTATGTAAAGCAAAAAATATTCAGAAAAAATTATCAATAACTAATACTCCTAGAATTAAAAAAAAGAGATTATTCTGAAATTAAAAAAACTGATATTCGAATTAAATAAGATGATGTAAGTAAAATTAAAAATGATATCAGATATGAAATTTTTTTTTCTCTCTAAATGACGCGAAAAAAAGAAATGTAAAACGTGGAGCGACAAGAAGTCAATATATGAGCAACCTAGGTGAAGCTAAACAGCGAATATTGGATGCGTACGAGAATAGTGACTACAAAGTTATGGGGCCTGAAAATGGAGTGATAATGGGGACTGCCTATGGTTCGATTATAAATGGAGATAGACCATCATTGCCAAGAGGTGGTTAACAAAAATGAAGGAACAGCATATAAATTTCATGATTGCTATTATCATTTTTTGTAAGTTTTGTTTTTTGTAAAGATTGTATAATTATACATTATACACAGGTAATATAATTATGCAAATATAAGTGAAAAATATCAATTGACTCTAACAAATACAGGAGACGATAATGGAAGTATATAATATGTCTGTATCGACAAACACGATTCTTCCCCATTTGGAAGGAAAAATTTTATATTTGAATCAGTGCACTGCAGTGTGAAGTGTTGGAGTATATTAAATCTGTTATGAAACAGCATTTATCTGATATCATTTTTAATTTTACTTTAAACATCCGATTATTTAATTTGAATTTTTGCTTTTTTAATTTAAATATCAGTTTTTTTAATTTTAACCGAAAAAGCTGTATAATAATAAAAAAATTTTTTTTTTTTTTATTTAAAATCGATTAAAATGCGACCATCGGCAGAGTTATCTGCTTTTATTCCAAAGTACAAAACAGTCAAGCTAGTTTCGTGGATCGTGTTCATATTATGTATCCGACTGAAAATTTACGACTATTATTATAATAATAGTTTTTTATAACTGTTCTCAAGAATCACCCGCTCAATCTTCAATTTTATGAATTATGTTTAACAGGTTTACAATATAAAATTAGATACTGACAAAGTACGATATAAACCCATAGATTTGGATTTTTTTTCTAGTCTTTCTACCTTATTTTATTTTAGTTTTCATGCTAATTTAAGATTACCTCAAACGTCCCCTTAAAATGTTTAGAAATTATCATCAACCAATTTTTAAAACGGATTAATTGGTGTATTATTTTCCAAAATGTCACCTCTTTAGAATGGTCGAAAAATTACATTAAAATTTCCTGATCAAAGTTTTTTTTATAAATAAAACGTGCTTTTAAAATTATATTATTCATGTTCAAACGTTGAAATCCAATGTCCGTTGTAACTTGCACTCTCAAATTCAATTGTTTGTTGAAAAATAAATTATTATGAAAACATGTGCATAATTTAGTTTGAACGAGACGTACCATCAAACCCTGAGCGAATAAATCAATTTACAAAATCTTACATGTTAAAATTGGAAAAATCTGAAGAAACGAAAGATTCTGCATTTTTAAATTACATCCCTAAACGGTAATTGATAACTGAACAAATTAAATTAATTTTTAATTACATTGCAGGATTTATTAATGATTTATACATTTTGATTAATGATTTAGTGTTTTATATTTTTGTTTATTCAACGTTAGATCATTAACCAAAAAATAAAAATATTTTATTTTGTTTGTTGTTATCATTTTGGGTCATTAAATTTAGTACCCGTAATTATTCATAATTTTTTTAGCTTACATTTTGTTTACATTGTTAATTTAAAAATATGATTCTCTTTAACAAACTAAAATTAATAAATGTAAAAAAATAGCTTTTTGAGAAATTTGTACATATAATTACAATTTATTTACAGTAATTCGTTATATAAATGTTAAATGTGGATAACTGGAAAATGATGACACTAAATAAAAATTTTAACTTTAAAAATGTTATAAATGTTGAAATCGTTTTATAAAAAAGTTAAATGTACTTGAAATTAAAAAAAATTTTTAGTTGCAAACCAACATGGAGAAAACTTGCTCAAGTGACATCATTTTTATACTAAAAATTTAAAAAATATTGACAAAAGTTTGAATGTTATAATAAACATTTAAATAATCTACTTTGATATGTAGAATATAAATTTTAGTCTACAATATAGTCAATACACATATATATGTAGATTTTTGCAGAAATTGACAGAGTAACACATTAAACAAATTGGTTGTACAGCATTGGTTTGTTCTACATATTTTGAAACTTTATTTTAAATCTAAAGGTTATTAAAACTAATATAAAATGTCCAGATTTCCAGATAATTTGAGTAATGATGTTAAAAGGGAATTATCAGAATGTGCTAATGCACTAGTAAGCAAAGGAAAAGGTTTATTGGCTGCTGATGAAAGCACAGGTACGTTTGGCATTGGTCCAAATATATAAAATTTTCAATAGGCACTATTGGTAAACGATTTGCAGGCATAAAATTAGAAAACACTGAAGAAAATAGACGTGCATACAGACAATTGCTGTTTAAAAGTGGGAAAAAATTAGCTAATCACGTTAGTGGTGTCATTTTGTACGAAGAAACATTGTTTCAAAAATCTGATGATGGTCAAGATTTTACCAAAATGTTAAAAGATAATGGAATTATTCCTGGAATTAAAGTCGACAAAGGAGTTGTTCAATTAATGGGAACTAATGGTGAAACTACTACGCAAGGTCTAGACGGTTTAGCAGAGAGATGCAAGAAATATTACGATCAGGGAGCACGATTCGCTAAATGTATATTTATTTTAACTTAATTTTCATTGTAAAGGGAGGAGCGTTTTGATGATTAAAGATTACGAACCTTCGCAATTATCAATGATTGAAAATGCTAATGTTTTAGCAAGATATGCTTCTATTTGTCAGCAGGTTTACTTTAATTCGATAGTAAATTTGTATTCTATCTAATGTTCGTGGTTTGTAGTCCATTATTACATTATTTTAGTCTCTAAAAATTACAATGTTTTGCATTAAAAAAATAGACTATTATAATAATTATTAGATGCTTTTTTAACGAGTCAAAACTAATACAGTTTTGTACAGTAATAATATTGTTTTTTGCTATTTGAGCAATACTTTTCAAGTGATAAATAAATTAAAAACTGCCAATGTTTATAATTTAACCTTGACTCGATATTATCTACCCATTCCCGGGTGAAAAATACTTTTAATATATTCAACCAATATTTTTCAAATATTTCGATTAAAATAAAAATTGAAAATGTAAATATGGATCCTACAATTCCAAAAGAATGTGCATTAAACGTCTACACATTTCCAATAAAGAAATATGGGTAAAAATCTATATAACTTTTTATAGAACTTTTTTCATTGCTACGCAATTTTTTAATATGAAATTATCCTTTTCAAAACATTTTGTTTAAAATTTAAATTAAAACTACAACTATAATTAGTGAAAGTAGGTACAACTTTGTTATTATCATTTTTATATTTATTACAATCCTTTTCAATATTGGTAAAATTCATCTGAAATATGTTTATAAAGTGCTGATTCCGTTAATTATTGATACATATATGGTATTTTTAAGTATTTATTAAATTGGTATTGAATATATATTATCACATTGAAAATGACAAAATAGGTTTTTATAATTTTATTTTTTCTGGAATTTATGCTATTTATGACAATTTTTAGGATTTGACTCTTTTTACTTTATTTTTAATATTATATACATTCTGTCTAATAAATTAAAAAAATGGGATAACAATTGTTTTTAAATTTCTTTACGCAAATGTTGAAAAAACAATATTAAGATGGAATAATTCATTTTAAAGTAAAAAGTAAAAATCTGATATGACGCTTCCACCTGAAACAAGTTTGAGAACCACTCATTTAAAGGATTGATAATAGTGAATAGTATGATTTTTAAGCTAGATTTTCAAAGTGAAATTATTTTTTTGGTATAATAAAAATGTGCCCTCGGCAGAGCTAGGTGCTGTTTGTACGTAGTACATAACAGTCAACCAAACATGTATAATACTGATTATAATGAAAATTCATAATTTGATGAATTAAATTCAAAACTTTGACCGTATAAATTGTCTATTAGGAACAATTTTAAAATATACTAGTAAACTAATTTCTATTTTTTTTAATCGTATTAATAAATAGTATCAGGATAATGTGGAAATAAATACATTGCAGTTTGGATATAATGCGATTGGTCTGGTTAAATGTCTTAATTTATATCCATTTACTAATATTTTTGTATTTTTTTCTATTTTTGGATTCGGTTTTCGTTACAATGTCTTACAATTGTTAAAATTTAGTGACTAAAATAAATTTTAATTTTTGTTAAGAAATTATAAATTATTAAACGTAGTTCAGGTTCGCCTGTTTTAATATAGTTAAAGTATGTTGTAAAATCTGCACTTTTTTCGTTTTGAACGAAAACTTGGTGGTAATTTTAATATTTAGATTGAAAATAAATATTAAATTATACAAGACCCGAAACTGTCATGTTACTACATTTCAAATTATAATTTACAACAAAGTGTACATTTTACATAGAGTGCAACTAAGGGGCTAAAACCTATTTTTGATGGGTATAGCATATGAATGTTTAGAACCACCTTATTAATTTCAAATCATAATCAATAGATGTATCGACCGTTATTTTTAATATTTTCCCTAATGATTAAATTCTTATAAAGATAAATATTGTGAAATAACAATTTATATTTTTAGAATCGACTTGTGCCTATTGTGGAACCAGAAATTTTACCTGATGGTGATCATGATATTGAGACATGTCAACAAATTACGGAAAATGTAAAATTATCATATATGAAATATTATATACCAGTGTTTCTTAAAATGGGTCCACGGACCTAGGTCCGTATTATTTTCAAGGGGCAGCAAAATTTTTTGTGTTATTTATGGAAAAATCATGTTATATGTTGTAAATTAGGTTTTGGCACATGTTTACAAGGCATTAAGTGATCATCATGTTTATCTAGAAGGCACATTACTTAAACCAAATATGGTTACAAGCGGCCATGGTTCAAAGGAAGAAAAAGTTCCTGGTGATATTGCTAGAGCCACTGTCACAGCTTTACAAAGGTAATTTTAGTGACTAATCCATACACTGTGGTCTCTTTATTTGAAATTTTTAATTCACTATTTTTGTTGATTAGAATATGGAGGCTTTACTCTAATTTCAACTTGTGATGACGCCCAGTTGAGTAATCATGTTTTAAGTCATGGTTGGCACCAGTGACGGATCATGGGTTTTCAGCCTGGATTTTACACAAATTAAAATATTTTAGGGCGCATTTGTCACGACAGGGGGGGGGCGATCGCCCTGCACCCATCTAGACAGCTATTGGTTGGCACTATTTTTTACGCGCGCGTCGAATTTTTTTTCAAATCTAATGAAATGAATTACTGAAAAATTTATATATTTAACTAAATATGGGTATCATCATATAAAAGAAAGAAAACATAGATACATCAAACCACAATAGTTTATACAATAATTTTGTATGATCAATATTAGATTTTAAGAAATTTTATTCTATAGTACTATTTATATGGTACAATTGAAGACATTGAGTACTAAGCAGTGCTTAGTAAGCACCCTTGTTTCTCACGCATATGTGATACCGTGGTGCCCATTCCAGTGTTAAGTGAACAGTAATTTGTGATCGCGATTTACCTTGATTAAAATTTAGTATTATTTTAAATTTAATTGTTAATTTAAAGAATTAAATGTAACATTATTATTAGTTTATTATAATTAAAATTTAGAACTGTTCCAACTGCGGTACCAGGTAAAATTAAATTCAAACTATCACATTCGAATACATAAAGAGATTAGGTGTGTATTGCAAACTACACTTTTTTAAAGGCACACAAGTTATATTTTTGTATAACCCGCATGTTGGTGTATTGATCAAAAATTTGCATAATGTACAATGTACATTGTATTGGTTAATTTGCACAACCTCAAATGTATAATATTACATATACCTTTAATTCAAGTAAAGGATATTTAAATATATCTTGATAAAACAAAAATAATATCAGCTAGAATTTAATTTTAAAAAGAAACATACAAATTAAATTAATTGAGTTTTAGAACCAGCAGAAAAATATGCATATCAAATTTTAAATTATGAATTTTTTTAATTGATTAAAATAGAGTAAATAATAATGTACGAGAACGACTCTCAATTGTCTCTAATCTTCGTAAAATTGTATAGTATTTCATAATTTTTACGAACATTACTAATTTGTTGGGGCTATGTAAATGCTAATATTTTTGGGGAATAATGCTCAAAATTGGAACCTAAATGTATTGTAAATTTTATAGTCGAAAATATTTTTTTTCTAATTATTATTAACAATTAAACTAAAATTATTTAAATTATTATGATGTAAACTTTTTCAAATTTGTTTGTAATATTTACAAAATACAATCGTAACAAATGTCATCACTGATCTGGCTTGATAAATAAAATGTAATTTTAGGAATTGTCTTTCTGTCTGGCGGTCAATCAGAAGTAACAATTTAAAATAAATAATTATATTAAGAATAGGTTGTTGCCACTGTAAATTTGGACGCAATAAATAAATTTGATGGTAAAAAGCCATGGAGCCTAACCTTTTCATATGGAAGAGCCTTACAAGGAACAACCATTAAGACATGGCAAGGAAAGACAGAAAATGTAGCAAAGGCACAGAAACAATTGCTTCTCAGAGCAGCAGCAAATGGAGCTGCCGCTACAGGACAATACAAAGGAGAAGACAAAGAATCTCTAGCAGATAATGAATCACTATATGTTGCAAAACATGTTTATTAAATAATTCAAGTGATAATTAATAATTAATTAAATTTATTTTATTCTCAACATTTTTTTTCGCAATTTTTTCAATTTCTTGGGATTTGATACATTGACAGTAATTTCTGCATTTCGTTCTTTTTCCAATTTCAATTTTTTTTTCAGCAAAATTTTCTTTCTTTTAAACTTAAAAAATTAATTGAAAGATTAATTTCATAAAAACAAATAAATATTACTTCCATTTCAATTTTTTTATTTTCTTTGATTTGATCTGACATTGTTTTCATATTTATTCGTTGTTCTTTTTGTTTCATTTTATATTTCCATGAAGAATTCATCTGTGGACCTTTTTTTATGGAAGAAAATCTAATTTAAATGTTGAAATTGTAAAAAAAGCTAAATTAGATTAGAAAATATTAAACATTATTTCATCAGACTAAATATTGTAAATAATTGCAGGCTAATATGTTACAATAAATTTAATGAAAAATATAATTTATAATACATGTACAAACATGTTAAATGTATACATCAAATATAAAAATCAATTTACCTTTCTGTGGAAATTGTCTTCCAATTACGAATTTTACGGTATTCTCTTTGTTCGTTTTTTTTTGTTTTCTTTTTCTTAGGTGATAATGATACATTTGTTATTTTTTCTATTATTAATCCATCATTTGTTGTTAGTGGAATATTTTCCATTTTCGCATTTTCCTTGTGTTTCTTCATAATCAACTTTATTTTGTTAGTTTAAATATATATTTATTACTATTATAATATCGATCAAATAAACTGCACCACAAAACTATGTGCAAAAGTTAAATTTTGCCATTGAATATATTTATTAGGGTTTTCACACAACGGAATCTGTCTTAGCATTTTAAAAATTAGTCTAATACTAAGGTTGAGATGTTCACGACGTTTAAAGTTTTTAATTTAATATTAATTAGAGCCTGTCGGTTTTAGTTTGTTTCGTATAATATTTAACTCTTATGATACTGCCATATATTACTTACATGACATACATGCCAAGATTTAAAACGAAATTTTTCAACTGGTTTGTAAACTGCACTACAAACTCATAATTTTGTCATTAAATTGTAATTGTAATTTAAATTGTAAATATATTTATATTATTCTAAATTAACTAATCGAATGACATGTCAATATGACGTTAAACCTTAACATAGATATACATATATGATAAAAAAACTACCAATGCCAGACCTAACGTATCCGAGATTCGATGTCAGAGGAATCTCGAAAAAAATTTTTTAAAATGGAGGCATTAATTTGCTAAATTGGACATTAAAAAATTCTTGAATATCATAAATAATTTGTATTTTAAATTTAAAATGCCAACTCAAGAGTCTTAGAGATGTGGATAGGGTTATATAACACTACAATTCGTTTGCGAAATTTTTTAAAGTTCGGCTCTGAGATCTACTATCTAATTTATTAATTAAGTTAATTAATTATCTAATTTAAATCGTTAATTAGATTAAATTTAAAGCACGTAAAATTTATTAACGTTATTCAGTTAAACTTCCCTTCAGTTTGATAAAATGTTTACGTTCACTAATAATAATAATAAATGATCAATAATAAATAATATTCTAATTTAATTTTATTGTTAAAAAAAGATTATATTCATTTTATTTAAAATTTTTTTTGTAGACTACCTAGAATTTCCTATGGACCACTTTTGAAACCACTGATTATTATTAAAATATTATAGAACATATTGAATATCATTAATATTTTAATTTCATTATTGTTCGATATTAACATAGCTGGACAAATTTATATCAAATTTTGATAATTATCAAAAGTTATAATTGAATTGATTTTCTATAACAATTTATAATAATATCACCCTTAACATAATTCTATCCTTAATATTCCATCAATTAATTAAATTTTTTCGATAATTCAATAATCAGTGAATCAGCCTTTTCTCCGGTCATAGACACACAAAATAAAACTGTTATTTTCTCCTTTCAAAAATTTTTGTCGCAAAACTAATTGAAATTAATCTTTTAATTGAGTTTATCAAAATCATAATTTTCAAAATTATGGCTATTATTCATGTTTAGAGATCCAAAGTTGTTACCATGATAAATTTAAAAATTAGAAATTTTATTAACATTTATAGACAAGCAAATAATAGATGTGGGACTGTATATGACATGGAAACGTTAAGGTTTTTTAAATTGCAAGTTTGACCGTAGTGAGTTAAATGTTGTAAATTAAAGATTAGCCTAATGTAATTTTAAAAATTCATAGTTGATCCGGTCAATTTGATCGTGTGTTGTAAATTACAACAAAACATTACAACTTGTAATTATTTGATAATTTATTCGAGAAAAGATAAACTCTATCTACAACTTAAACATAAGATTGCGATTAGATACAGCGAGCTGTGATGTGATACAAAATAGTAAAACAGTTCAATGCTAAATGATTATTCTTATGCTTATCAAATATTTGAATATCATTCTGTGTGTCGAAAGTACCCTAAATCTATAATAACTTGGTTGACTGTTATGTACTACGTACAAACAGCACTTAGCTTTGCCGAAGGCATATTTTTATTATACCACAAAAATAAATTTTTCACATTGAAAATCTAACTAATCTGCTTTTTTAACCGTGAAGTTGTCACTTATTCTGATTAAAATTTATGGTGTGTGTTAACGGGATAGAACGGTACCATCTGTAAAAATTTTTAAATTTTAGGGCCGTTTTTATTAAAAAAAAAAGGGTAATTGGGGTTTAAGCTTTGAAGATATAATTTTTTTAAATTTAAATTTATGGTAATGTTTATGATTTTAAAAACCGTATCAGTTTACATATTTTTTTTAAATTCTCTAACTCGTTTGATTTTCAAAAAGAAAGACAACTGAGGTTTTTGACCCGTAAGATGTGAAATTGGGAGGTTCAAATTTATCTTATTATACGCCCGGAAAAAACTGTAATTGAAATGATGTCTTTAACAAATTCGAAGACTAATAGTTATTAAAATAAACGGTAACACACATACAAACAAATATTGAATAGCATAGTATAATATATAATATTATATATGTAAGGATTATTATTAACACAATAAATCACCACTTTAGGTTCCTCTATAAAAGTATCCATTAATTTAATAATTTCAAATTCGTCGCATTCAAACGGCTTAGTTTCTGGGAAGAGGCATGCTTCATATCTTGTGCACTTTCAAATGCTGAATAAATTTCTAATTGTTTCACCCTCATTGCATGTCAGTTATATCTTATGTTGAGTTGTACATCAACGGTATTGTCATTTAAACTAGCTTTAAATCGACTGTGTATTAATCTATGCTTATTGGATGAACGCTCAATTTTAGCTTCACTAACCGGTATTTCAAAGATAACATCAATTAAAGCAGATACGACTGAAATGTGTTTTAGTTTGATGTTATTGTCAAAAATTTGAGATTTTCGTAAATGATCTAATTCTCTGTTAAAGAACGTTTCTTCTTGAGACTTTCTGTCAGAACTGTTAAACCCACTCATTGAATTTTATCATTAATTAATTCATGAAATTTATTATTTCGAATACAATTACAAAACGTATACACTCTTGCCAATGGAGTTTCCATAAAAATTTTTTGACGTTTTTTGAGAAGAGCATTAAATAAATCACTAACCGAGTAATATATCATCTATTGTCACTCCTTTTATTTATTAACCATTTCACTGTGTGTGTATTTTATACCAGTGGTTTAATAAAAATATATTGTCGACCCCCCAAAATACAGAATACAAATATTTTTAGAAAAGATCTAGTAATGAAACCCTTGTATACAAACAATTGTAAATTTATGATTGTTCTTTTTTGTATATATAAGTGTTAGTGTCTCTTAAGGGTTAATAACATTTAAATTTATTAGAATCAAAAATTAATCCGAATTTCAAGAATATATTAATTAAATATCAAATACTACATCCAATTAATGCTAAAAATTATAATTTAATTTTAAATCTAATCTTAAATCTGCGGCTCCCCTCAGACTCTGAAGGCCCCCATTTGGGAACAACTGTTCTATACTATACACATAATAATTTTGAAAAACTTTATTCTTTTATTTTCATACATATTCAAATAAGTAATTTAAAAATTATTAATTAAAATTACAAATTTACAAGTTTCGTGGAAGAAAATATTCTAATTTGCACTGAAAATGAATTCTTTGGATTTTTAATTTCACAATGAATAAATATAAATTTGTTATCATTTTCGAGATGATTTCATTTCATTGGTGAAAATTTTTATAGTGTATTTATGATTTATTTATATTTATTTGTATTTATGATTATAGTGTATTGTATTGATGAAAAATTGTATATGAAATTGTTTGAATGTATTCTTAATTAATTCTTCATGTAAAATTAATTAAATTGTTCATTATACCTATTTTATTTAAAAATGATTTAAGCCAGAGGTGTCCAAATTCTGGCCCGCGAGTCATTTAATATTCGCTTAATATTCTAGATTCCAAATACACTATGACGCATCACGTAGATAATTTACGGTAGATTAGTATTAAAATTTGCCTGATATCTTTCATCCAATCATATCATAAAAAAATGATTCTATTTTAAAACTCATTTGATTTCACGACACCGGAAATTTTGTTGAGCTATAAAAAATGTCAATATAATTGAATTTTATAAAGATTGTGGCCTGCGTGATTCAAAATTTTGTGGAATATGGGCCGCGAGTTCATTAAGCTGGCCACCACTTATTTAAGCTATACTTAAAAATATAGTTTTAGTTAATTTACAGGTAGTGAAAATTTTATTGGGTAAATTACCAATAATGAAAAATTCGGTAAAATTGAAACAGTAGTATTGCAAAGTGCAATCAAACTTAATAAATGGATATATTTAGGAAGAATATAATTTATTATTTATTTCAATTTACTTTGTAATGATTTATATTCAAAATTTTTCTTTAATTTATTGCATGTATTAGTCTTCTCTGAAGCATAATTTTCATAGCATGTGGATTATTTTTACCTAAATGTTTTTAATATAATATAATTAATAGTTATTTGTACACATTATAAATATTTTATAAATTATTGTTATTAAATCAAGTTAACATTCATGAATACAATGTATTATCTTGTAAAATTATAAATTTTTAAATATCCTAATTTATATAATATGCTACTGACGAGAAAGCAACTAATTTATCTAGTGTTGAAAAAGACGATACTACTATTTGGAAAATTGACTCACTACAGGAAAGTATCCCCGAATGTACGTATAAAGAGTCTTGTTTGATAAACATTGGTAATAGTTATCTTAATATTTTGGATTCATTCAAATTACTTTGTGATGATAATTTTATAGTCACCAATAAATTTTGACACTAATTATTATATTGTATTGTCATGCAATCAGTTATGCAAATACTAATATTAAATATACAATAAAATGTTAATGTATAAATTTTATACTGTAGGGTATCTAGATACCCCGCGCAGGTAGTTACGTTTTAATTATTTCTGCGTGAGCAATTAAGTGTTAAGAACTCGTTTGCATTTCAAAAAAAAGACAATTGGGATTTTTGACCCGTAAAATGTGAATTTGGAGAGTAGAAATATATTTTATTATTACTCCGGAAAAAACTGTAATTGAAATGTGGACTTTATAAAAATTTTTTTTAAACGTTTTTTTTAATTCTTTTTTTTAATTATGTACTACTCAACCGGCTCCTTAACGTGTGTGGATGTACTTTTGCATTTTCGAAAAAAATTGCAAAAACTTACATCCATAATATATAATGCTAGCATATGCTAGCACCTAGCTTTGCCGAGGGCACTTTTTTATTATACCAAAAAAATAAATTCACGTTGAAAATCTAACTTAAAAATTCTACTATCAACTATTATCAATCTTTTGTTTTGTTAAGTTAACATTTGCGTAAAGAATTTAAAAACAATTATTATCTTATTTTTTGAATTTATTAGACAGTATGTGTGTAAAATATTAAAAATATAGTAAAAACAGTTTAATCCTAAAAATTGTCATAAATAGCATAAATTCCAAAAAAAATAAAATTCTAAATACCGATAGTACTTTTTTCACTTCATAATGCTATATAATGTATTCAGTATCCGCTTTCGATAAGTAAAAAATATTATATACAATCAATAATTATTGTAATTATAATTAACGCACTCAGGCAAATAAAAATATTTTTCGAGTGAAGCAATGTTTTGTCATTTTCAATGTGATGACATATATTTATTATCAATTTAATAAATACTTAAAAATAACAATTGTGTATAAATAATTAATTGAATCTT
Organism: Intoshia linei; assembly: GCA_001642005.1. Lineage (NCBI taxonomy): Eukaryota > Metazoa > Orthonectida > Rhopaluridae > Intoshia > Intoshia linei. The sequence continues at coordinate 3,083 of LWCA01000127.1, read as the reverse complement.
CAGTCGAATTTTACTATTATTGCAAAGGGTTGTAATATAATAAATAATTGATATTAAAAATTTGTCCCTACTTTTCGCCTTTTTTCTTGTGAATGTTAATTTCTTTTTACCATTTTATGTTAAATTTGTAACAATTATCAATAAAAAAATGTTTCAGTTAATATAAATTTAATTTTATAAATTCGTTGTGGTAGTGTTAAAATTTGAAGATTATAAAAAATGTTAGAAAATAAAAATTTGAAATTTAAAAATTGCGTAGCAATGAAAAAAATTCCAAAGGAATGAATTATATATATTTTCACCCATATGTTTTCATTGGAAATGTGTAGACGTACAATATAAATTTATTTTTGAAATTGTAAAATCAATATTTAACATTTTCAATTTTTGATTTTAATCGAAATTTTAATTTTATTTATATCAACTAGAATAAGCTCTATCAAAATAATTCTTTTTTAAATTTTCGGACCGTTAATTATTTCATATTTTTTGTTTTAATAAAATATTTCGGGAAAAAAATATATGAATACTAAAATGCTTTTTTGACCGTGAAGTCGTCACTTATTCGGATTGAAATTTTTTATATGTGTTAACAGGATACAACTGTACAACCTGTAAATTGGTTGAAATTCTAGGGCTGTTTTAAAAAAAAAAAAAGGAAGGGGAATTTGTGGTTTTGGCCCTGAAGATATGATTTTTTTAAATTTAAATTTATAGTAATGTTTATGATTAAAAATCCGCATCAGCGTATATATTTTTTTAAATTCTTTAACTGGTTTGATTTTTAAAAAGAGGACAACTGGGGTTTTGACCCGTAAGATATGAAATTGGGAGGTTTAAATTTATCTTACTAACACTCCCGGAAAAAACTGTAATTGAAATGTGGTCTTTCAAAAATTCTAAGACTGGTAGTTATTTAAATAAAGCGTAACACACAAACAAAAATCGCGTAGCATATTATATAAGTTAGGATATTATTACATTGAAAATGACCGAATAAGTTTATATATTTTTATGTTTTTTGTAATTTATGCTATTTATGACAATTTTTAGGATTAGATTGTTTTTACTTTATTTTTAACATTATACACGGTGTGTACATGTGTATAATGTGTGTATTACACACATTGTGTCTAATAAATTAAAAAAATGGGAGGACCATTTATTTTTGATTCTTTACACAAATAAATTTAACGTGGCATAATTCGCTTAAATTAAAAAGGTAATGTGATATGACGGGTCCACGAGTAACAAGTTTATTTTGTTTCAATTTTAATACAGTAATGTATCAATTATAAATAATTTTGATTACAAATAAACTTGATCATAACTAATTTAATAATGGATAATTTTGATTATGTAAAAAAAATAAATATTTTTATTATAAATAAATTTATTTTATTGTAAAATATCATGCCACATAATGTACTTTTAATTAAAGATTATCAAAGAGATTAATGAAGGAACGTCAGCAATACATGTTTTATTGAAATACGAAATTAATTGACATCTATATTAAAAAAAGAAAATCACTAAAAAATGGAAAACACCATTTAATAGAGCAAAAATGCTGATGAAAGCGGAAACTGTTGGAAGACATTACCAAATCGAACAATAATATCGGCAAATGAAAAAATAGCACCTAGGTATAAAAAGTCTAAAGAGCGTTTTACATTTATGCCATGCGCAAATGCCAGTGATAATTGTAAAATGAAACTATGTGTAATTGGCCTTTCTAAAAAACCAAGATGCTTTAAAGGAACAAATATACCTGTTTATTATCGTTCAAATTGATCTACCTCAATGTCATCCTCAATTAAAAGATAACGAAATTAAAACTATGTTCTTAGCTCCTAATACTACAAGTATTATTCAACCAATGGATCAGAACGTAATATGTAATATATTACAAAAATATAAAAAAAAATATATCTATGAATTATCCACAAATAAATATACAAATTTGAAGAATGCCATATGTTTAACACATGAAGCATGGTGCAAAATTTCTACTGAGTTATTGATTTCTTCATATAAAAAAATTTTACGGAAATTTTAGAATGTTTAAACAAAACTATATCATACCTTAACCAAGAAAACTTTGATTATTCAAATATTTATGAATTAAGAAAAATAAAACAAAATATTATTAATAGACAATTAACGAAAAAATAATAAATATTTAACATAATAAATCAATATTTTTTATACATATATTAAATATATTCATTGTTTTGTTTCTAAGACCAACTTGTCTCGACTATAAATAATGTTTCGATTATTTTTACACTTTTTGTAATATTTTTGTTAATATAAAAAATAATCCTAACAGTTGAAATAATAGTTACTATGTTAATAATTCATATTAAATAGTTTTAAATTGATTGATACTATATTAACGTGTTTTTTTATTTCTCATTCCATTTTACGCAAATTCAACTGGTTAATAGCCGTAATAGACTCAAAATTTCTCAACCAAACATCATTTAGAGGGCTTGGAAAGTATACTTGTAAATGTAACTTTGAAATGTGGATTGAGCAATTTTTTAGTGAAAGGATGGAGAAAAACGTTTACTGGTTTTTTCCCTACAATGAGATGACTAAAAAACTATACGATGCTAAATCAAAATCTTTAATTACCAAACTAAATTCTGCGTCAAAGGATGATAAATGTGATCTAAAATCTGAACAAGAAGTTTCAAAACTAAGAGCACATGCTTTTTTGACAAAATGTCTTAGTAATGAAGTTTTAGAAGCCTTTCGACTGATGAATGACGGAAACGTAGAAAATATGCTGAAAGCCTTGCTGTCTTTAAGACCATCCACCTCTGAATTTTCTGAAAGGGAAATTCTACAAAAACTGTCTAATTCAAGAATGAAAACTACTGAATCATTACTTTCTTATATGTCACGCTGGAAGATGTTTTTAATTGCCTGAGTGGAACGAAAAGTGAAATTAGTGACATTATAAAGTGGGTATTTTTGAAGAATGGATTACTTTCAGCTTATAATATGATTAAACAGATGCTTGATTTAACAGGTACTGGAAAAACGTATGTTGAGTTACGAACACAATTAATTAC
>LWCA01000895.1:0-15855 GCA_001642005.1 Intoshia linei | reverse complement strand
CATGTTTATTTTGTCCTTAAATCGAAGAATATGCTGCATCTAATTAATGTGCCTTTGAATGAAAAAAAGAAGCGTGGAAGATTAAAGAAAGTTACAACGAAGGCTTCTGCGTCTTATTATTCACGTAAGAAAATGGAAATGTGATTAAATAAAGTTTATAGTATTTATAAAGTTATTAATAAATACTTTATTAATAACGTGTTATTCGTATAAATCATGTCAGCATTAAAACGAATTTTAATACATATAAAAGGGTATAAGTAATCATTTTAATTTTTTAATATCCTTTTTCTGATCTTTATTACGTTTATTTTTTTATTGGCGTGTATTGATTAATTTGGCGTTTTAATAAAAAATTTAGCTTATTTTTTAATAATTTGGCGGCTGGTGTTTAATTTGGCGTATATTCTATTAATATGGCTTACGAAAAAATGGGAAACCAAATATAAATTGTTGAAGTTTTTATGGTTACTATTATACCAATTTATTATAATTATTATCGTATTTAATATAATAATAAGATAAAATGAACTTTATTATTTAGACATTTCATTGTTCAATGTTCATTAAATCACAGAAATATTTAATAGTGAATCTGGTAAAAATCTGACATTTAGGATTCATTATTGTCGAGTCTGACTGTAATTCCAACCCTAAAAAATGGTCATGAAAACATGAATACCTGAAAAAATAAAATTTTGAATAACTGTAGTATATTTTTTTCGAGTTTTAATAAATTTCAGGGGTGTCAATTATGCGCCCTCGGGCCATTTACGGCCCGCGTTATAATATAAATTTTTATTTTTTATAACAATTTTTTACAAATATTTATTAATTTACAATTTTTTCATATATTTTTCATGATTTATTTATTCTTATTTTATTGTTTACATTTTTAACATTATTTTTACACTTATTCTATTTTTATGAATTAAAATTATTATAAATTAATTAAATCTGTTAATTTTAACATAATTTTTTGAGTTAAAATTTTTTTTGTGCGGCCCGCGTAATAATTTTTTTTCACATTTGGCTCGCCAAGCAAATTGAGTTTGACACCCCTGAGTTTTACAAATGATTTTATTAAAAAAAAATGGGAAATTGGGTTTTGACCCTATAAGACTAAATTTGCGATACTGTATCATTTTTGAAAAACTATGAGAAATTGGTTTTTTTAATTTATAGGGTTTATTTTTCAATAAGACATAACACATGAAAAATAACTAATATTAATTAATACATGTATATTATCAAACAATATTTTTCAAATTTTTGGATTAAAATTAAAAATAAAAATGTAAGTATTCATCATTTAATTTCCGAAAAAATAAAAATTGACAACATAAAAATTTGAAATATAGAAATATGGTTTTCAATCTCAAACTCATTTCTTTCCTTTTTAGCATTGCTATGTAATTTATTATTTTTGCTTTTATTTCTACATATTTTCCAAAAAAACATCAAAAAGATGGACAGGCATTTGGGAACCGCTGCGCTATACAAATGAAATAAATGTTACTATGTATTAGTGTCATATTTATTTTTTGTTCAAAAATAATTTAAAATACCATTTTATCTGTTTTAATCTTATTTAAAATGAGTCATTTTAAATAAATTTTTTGTAATTTTCTAATGAACATGTAATTAAAACTATTTATGTATTTTCAGTTTATGTGGTGTGAAAATATATATTTATAATCATGTATAATTTATGTATTTGTCATTTGGTGGAAACATACATTACATAGTTTTAAACGGATACTGAGACTAAATAATTGATACTGTCAGTTTTAACATTATAAATTGGTTATTTAGATTGAAATTGAAATTGAGATTACATTTATTGAGGTTATTAAATAATTCATATATTAAAAATTATCCTGAGAAAAAATAAAAACACATAACCTTAATTTAAACATCTAAGCATATTTTTGATCAAATGTTTATAGATGAAATTTATAAAGTTGAAGTATCATTTTATTTATCAAATGCAATGTCATACAATCATTAGTAGATGATGGAAATCGATAAATTTCAATGTGAAATTATTTACAATAATTATTCATATAAGAATTATTTCGATAGATAAAAATTTTTGAAAATTTATATTAAAAACATATACTACATATGTATAGTATATTAGATATTATCTAGCCAAAGTAATTGCAAGTATTTATGCATTAAAAGAAAGTAATGCATATTTAGTTTTAATTGATCAAATTTTAATAATCTTATTTTTTGTAGTCTCTAATTAACCTGTATTAATTGCAATATGATCATTGATCATTGACCAAACATGTATCTTAAAAATTTGTTTTTAAGTGTCGCAGGTCATTTTTACTTTTATATGCAAAATCTTTAGATCTATATAGAAACACGTCAATCATATAACCCATACAGTATATTACTTTTTATTAGAATATATATTTATTTTTTTATCACAATGTTTCATTTCTTTTATTTTTTATTTATTTGAAAATTATTAACTCAAAAGATGTGCAACACTGAAAAACAAAATTAATTTTAACCAAATTTTTAAATTTTTACAATATTTGATTTTTGATATTTTGATAAATGCTGCAACTAAAGTTTTTAATATATCAGTAAATCGATATACTCGATAAAGTGTAATTTTAAAAATGCAATTATCAAATTAACAATTTAAAGATTTAAAAAAACATTGATTCAAGAAAGAGTAATAATAATGTGAAATTTAACGGATTTAAGGAGGTACATACTTAACATAATAGAGTTCTACAACAGGGTTGGAAGCAAAATGCAAAGTTTGTATTTCGGATCGTGGTAATGAGATTTTGAAAGTTTCTATTTGCTCTCGAACTAAATTTGGTTAATGGCTGTTACTGAATAGTTAGAATTATTAATATTTAGTACATGTATAATTTATATTAATATACAGTCAGACTTGTGGATAGTCAACATTTGGTTCCGAATTTTTTTAATGTTCACTATAAAAAAATAATGAACAATGAAAATGACAGTGAAATGAAACAGAGAAATGAAAATAATGAACATTATTAATCATGAATCTAAGTTTATTTTCTATATAACAGTTAAATTCACTATCTATTGATGTTTAGGACTTTATTGTAGACCTCTAATCATTAGACTTTATTTATTATTAGATTTTATTTTTTAAATGAATTTATATCTTCATTATGGTGAATTTTACCAAGATTAATTTTTAGGAAAAATATAATACTATGGTTTTCAATGGAATTCAGCGGTACTTGAAACCCAAAATAATTAGTCTAGAACAGTTGTTCCAGATTCATATAGTTTGCTGACCCCATTTCAAAATATTTATTTTTCGGACCCTGAAGGAAACATGAAATATATAACATTTATAAAAAATTGGAAAAAGGTGATTTTTCCCTTAAGTTAGGTTGATAAAATTGGATTTTTTATTATGGGTTTTGGATTAAGAAGTTGTTGCTCATAAGATTTGGTCAAATCGAATTTTGAAAAAAATGTTGGAAAGAGAATTTTTGAAATAATAATGTAGAGGTCGTCATTTCGTCTTTAGGGTAAATTCACAGCATTTGGCAAATTTCTAATAAATATTAAAAATTCGAAAAATTAAACAAAAATAGATAAAATTTGATTATACAGTAAATTATGCGTTATAAGAACACATTGTTATAATAACAGCTTAGTAATAAATTTTGATTTCTATAGTACGTACACAGTAAAATCACATTCATTATAAGCTACAAATAAATTTGATATAAGCACAAATTAAAATTCGTCATTGCAAGTTTTAACTAATGTTAAATTAATTTTTTTCCCTAAAAATACTAATAGTAAAATCCAACCCTTGGATGCTGGCATTATAAAATGTATTAAACAGGAATATCGGAAATGCTTAGTCAAACGATTTATTCATTATTGATTCAAATGGAAGAACAGAATATGGAAAATGAAACATTTGATATTAATCATTGCATTGTCAATCTACACGAAGCAATTCAAACAATATCGCAATGTTGGAGTATATTAAAGGAAAATACAATTAAAAACTGATTTAAAATGACTGTTAAAATGTAAAAAGTAGAATATTAAATTTGTTACAATAACATTCGTTACAACTGTTTTATTTTGTTCTTATAACGCATAGTTTACTGCATTTTATTGGTTTAAATTATTATTATTTAAATCAAATATCATATAATAATATTAAATTTTAATCTCACGGACCGAAAGTACATATTTTTGGATCTCAGGGGTCCAGTGACCCCAATTGGGAACCACTGGTCATATATTTTAAAAAATAAAATGTACACCCGAATATGATAAACGAACATAATACATTAAATCTATATAAACAACAGTAAAAAAATAAACAATTTCATAGCAGATAATTAAAATGGTGTACCGCTCGAATAGTGACTTTTGATGTCCATAAATTTAGATGTAGTTATATTGTTTATGAATACACCAAATATACACTAGGGATTATTACTACACGCACAGTATTCTTGAATACGTGTGAACATCCTAATCCAGGGTAGGCAACCTTATGCGTTTCGTAGGCATTTTTTTATATCAAAAAATTATACATGTCCGGTTTTTGAAAATTTACACGATACATTTCAATTTTAACTTAAGAGAAACGGTTCTAGTATATTCAACAAAATAATATTCAGGCGATGTGAAAATTCAGAATCAAAATGATTATAATGAGCCAATTATAGTAGAAAATGTTCAAAATTTTAAAAATAAATAATTTACATATCTACTCAAAGAGCCACTAAAATTATTCTGTGGGCCACTGGTTGTCGACCCCTACGTAATGTACATTACAATGAAGCTAGTATTTAATAATTTAATAAATAAAATTATAAATTCTATAATAATATTTTTATATTTTATTATATTACCATTTTTTTTTAAAAAGTATGTACAACAGATTTTGATAGTGCAGATATTTAAAATTTTATTTTTCTTGGAATTTCATGTTATTCATAGCGATTTTTTTAGGCTTAAAACTATAATTGGATTGGTTTTGGGAATATACACTCCTTGTCTAATAAATTAAAAAATTGGTCTTAAATTTAAAAAGTCAGCCCTCAAGCTAGATGTGTGTTTATGAAGTACATTCACGCTAGTTGTAAATAAAATAATAATAAGATATCTATGTAACCATTAAATAATACTTGATTCTTTTACACATTTTTTGCGGATTATTATCTACATTAAAAATATAATTTGTAATTGTCACACCAATATTTGATATTTATTAAATTATTACATTTTTTCTAAAATTACAAAAATATTATTGAAATAATATTTTTTATACATGTGCCTAAATTTTTGTAATTTTTTTTGATATTTTATTAAAATGTATGTGGTCCACAACGGAAAAAGGCCAATTTAAATATTTGATATATTTTTCTGATATTTTGTTATGATCTTCAATTGTTTTATTGCTAATTCTGATTTGTTATATCCTTGGGAGTTTCATTTGTTTCAAAATTGTCATTTAATTTTATGATAGCTAATTTTGACAAGGTACTACTATTATTGACTTTGATCCTGTTAAAAATATTTAATGTTGAAACTTAATAGCATTTATTATCCAATTGTGGCTTAAATTTAGCTGAATTAACCTGAAGAAGCTTAAAATTTTAAATGTATATTTAAAATATACTCATTTCTTTATCTACTTTGGAAACCAGGTTCCTTGGTGCTATTTCTAACGTGACGTTGCAACCGGAAAATTGTTAGGATTTGCTTAGAAAATTGTTGAAATATATATGAACAAGCAGGCGTAAACTATACGAAATTACTTTTATTATTAAAAACGTTGCAACTATATTATAGTTTTGGAGAAATGAATGTATTATTTTATATGTTTTTATATCGATATTATTGATTATGTTTACTATCTTATCCCGATTTGTTAATTTGATTCTAATGATTAATTTTAATTAATAAAAAGTATATTTTTAATGATTAAAACTGTTGGTGTTGGCATATAAATGTGTAAAACAGCGGAACTAGAATCTACACGTAAATATTGCAGTAAAAATTAGTTTATGCATATACTATTAATGTAATGTATTCACATGTTATGATCCGATATTATAATCTAACACTTGTTTTGTGTTTAAAAGCAACTGTCATCTTAGGGATACCGGATCATTTATTGAATATTTAATTAATGTGCCATGTAGATAAATTATAAGTACACATACCTATATAGAGTTGAAAATGTTTTTATGACCTACATTAATCCTCATTACTGACGAATAATACTAATCTATTGGCAATTTAATTTTATTTTGAATGAACACATTGTAGTATTTTACAGTTTAGTGTTCATGAAGCCTGACTCACATGTTATATTTACAATTTGACCCAATTTACTATATGGAACATTTCACTTTTCATGCTAGTGAAATAATTCCAATCTCCATATGAGTTCGATTAATCCTTTTGATCAACATATTTTCATAATAGCTTAACAACTACATAGTATTTGAGAAGTTAACTATAATACATGTATTAAACTTTCTCGGTTATTTTCATTTTTCACATTATAATTTACATAAATGTTTTTTTGTTTCTTATTCTCGTAATGTAATAGCAAGTGTAGAATTTTCACAATTTAAATATTCTTTTAATCAATTTGAGATCGCCACATTTAATGGAGCAAAATATTGAATATTTATCGAGTGCATATCTTGATGATGGAGAATTTAATGAAACTCCCATATTTGAAACGATTGATGATGTTTACGAAGATAAACTTGGTTCACTTGATTTATCCTTAGATCAAATTATTTCTTCCACAGTTAAATCGAAGCAGTTTAGAAATGAATTTTACTCATTAAATGAATCGAATCGATCCAAAGAATATATACATCCTAAAAAGTCGAGATTCTCAGATTTTAATAATTCAAAAAAATATTCTTCTTATTCACCTAAACCGTTTGGTGTTTCTTATAGGGCAAATAAGATGAGTTCCGCTGAAAATTCACACCCATTAAATTATAATTCTGATTATTCATATGGTAGAAACCAGAAATTAACACAGTCGGAAATTTATAAAAATAAACAAAACGCAGTATCTTATCAATATCCTTTTAGCCTTGATACTCACCTCAAACTATATAGCTCAAAAATGAGCACTATTAAAGGTAAATTATTATAAACCTATTATAGCATCTAATTTTTTTAGCACAAATTGAAATTATACCATGTAAAGTATGTGGTGACAAATCTTCAGGTGTTCACTATGGTGTCATCACCTGCGAGGGTTGTAAGGTAATTATTTAAAATATTACATTTAATATTACAAATTAAAATTAAAATATTACATTAAAATTATTTTTTCAGGGGTTCTTCAGAAGAAGTCAGTCTGGTTCAAATACATATCAATGTGCGCGAACTAAAAAATGTATTGTGGATAGAATAAACCGAAATCGTTGCCAATATTGCAGATTACAAAAATGTATTAATCTAGGCATGTCTCGAGATGGTAGATTTATAAATATATTAATAATAAATTCTAAGTCAGTGGTCGTACAACCACTAATAGATTAAAAAATCAAAATTTTATTTTATCAAAATTCTTTATTTAACCCTTTGAAAGTCTAAATAAATTTTGTGATTATCACCACTCGTCGACAATTCAGTTTGAATTGATGTAATTTAAAATTGTCTAATATTTCATTACGTTGGGCCAATTGCTTGGACAGACCTCGTATAATACTCATCATTATATAACCATTTTATGTAACAGATTTTATGATTTCTTTGAAGAATATTAAAAATTTGATGCTTTAATTCTCCGTATTATAACCGTTGTTCACTCAGGTGCAGGGATTGAAAATAATTGATTGGAATCAATTATTTTATATAAACTAATTAATTTTTTGCTAAATATTAATTTTCAATTAATTGGTTTTTTTCATATAACTGAAAAAATATAAATTGAATCCTTTTATTGACGAATGGTTGAATGAAAAAATTAATTAATTTTTTTTATGTAGTTCAAAAATGACAATATTAAGGTGTCAAGTTGACACTGTCAACACTTGTTGTAGCGTATCACAGTCCCACCATGATTTATTTATTTCCAGAAACAATTTTATTTCCAAATTCGAAGAAAGAAATAAAATAATATGAAAATATTTTCTAAATACTATTTTGCAAATAAAATATAATGCAACTAAAATAGTTTGACACTGTATAATAAAATATTAACAAGTTTTCATTATTCTATGCAATTTCAGAAAAATAGAAACGCGTTTGTCACCAGAAATATGATGTATTTAACCTACTAGCTTGACTTTTATGTATTTCGAACAAACAGCATCCTAGTATTCATTATAATCACATGACAGTTTTTTAAAAATGATAATGATATTGTTATCAATCTTCAATTAATTGAAAAATAATTTTTGAACAAAAAATTAATTGATTATTGTTCAATCATTTTTACCAATTAATTCCAATTCCTGCTCAGATGTATACAGATATTTCATGGTATGGAATGTTTCGTATAGTAAGGTGTTGCGAAGTACCTTCTCATCATACTACATACATGTATGTAGAAGAGATTTTTTTGTATATGTATTTTTTGAATACGTGACACATTATTGATTATTAAAATTATTATTTTAGCCGTAAAATTTGGTAGAATGTCAAAAAAACAACGCGAACGTGTGGAAGATGAAGCAAACTACCATAAAAGACGACTTATAGGCGCATTGGGTCACAACGAAATGGACGAAGACCTTAAAAACCCTACAAATATGCAAAATCGTTATAACCCTAATGTAAATATGCAAATGATGATGAATCCCATCGATTGCATCAATGGGAACAATTCTACAAGCATGCCACAAAACAACTTAAACATGCACGTATATCAGAATCATATGCAAATTGGTTCAAATTTGATTGCCCACTCTAACCAGTATCACCATAAACAATCACAAAATCAATTATATTATAATGGAAGTGGAATGCCCATAAATATGGATTCTGCCCAAAATAAAATTTCAAGTCAAAGCGGGCGTAAGCAACTACCTATTCAACCTCCCATTCACAAACCACAACATATGATTAAATCTTCTCATATTTTAGAAAACAAAATCGCACACATGTCAAACAATATTTCGGACATTAAACCTGTCGTTATTTCACCGACCATGTGTAATCAAAGTAATATTTATCATGTATATTCATATATTGAATTCTTTTAGATATGCAAATTCAAAATACTCAAATGTTCCAACCACCTGAAGCCCATTCGAACACCAATGTATACACACAACCTCAATTTTCCAACAATTCTGGAAATGGACCAAACATTTCAAAAAATAATCCTTCTCAATCTATTCGATATGTTTCGGAAATTGATTTGTGTAATATTTAAATTATAGATAATGAGATTAATATTCTCAACGTTTTTTCTGTGGATTTTTTATAATTTGATCTAAATTAAATTAAATCTAGATGTATTGACGGAAGCAATAGACGATGCTTACGTAAGAACCAACTTGGTAGAAACTGAGTTGTATGTCAACTTGAATAATGATAACCGAGATGTATCTGAAACCGTCCAAATGATGGTAATCTTTTTCATATTGATGTTGCATTATAATTCATTAATAAAAGTTTTTTCCAATTTTTATTATAAAATAAAGCATAGGGGGACCAAAGCTAGTGAAATTATTAAATTATTATTTTTGGAAAAAACGACTTATTAATTTTTAATTTCTAATTATCATTATTAGAGCTATACAAAATTATGGTATGAAATGGCAGAACGATTAACATTCGGTTTGCAACAAATAATAGAATTTGCAAAAATGGTTCCCGGATTTATGAATTTAATTCAAGATGACCAAATAATGTTATTAAAAGGAGCTAGTTTTGCAATAACCATTTTAAAAATGTCATCAATCATTGACTGTACGGGATCAGTAGTTCATATCGGATCATATTACATTTCTTTTGATACCTTGACTGTTTTGGGTAATTTATTCACGTTTTAATTTTGATAATTAATTTTTAGATCAAGACGAAATTAATTTACTCAAAGATATTGTTATGTGTGCAACGAAAATTAGACTTTTAAAATTATCCGACAGGCAGTTAGCCCTAGTATCAGGAGTTATATTGATAAATTCCAGTATGTTTTTATTTTTTAATTTTTAATTTTGGGTATTTCGGCTTTGACACGGACTAATACATTGTCAAGGTTAATTACCATTCTTGTAATTTATTATTTCTGTGCTGACTGTTTTATTTTAGATTGTACGGGTATTCAAGACAGACAAGTGGTAGAAAATTTATCAATAAAAATACATATGTCTTTGAAAATAGAATGTGCCAAAACAATGTCACCAGAACAAATATCAAATTTAGAAGTGCAATTAACTCAAATAATAATTGAACTTCATGCATTATCGGATAGACACTTATCAGCATTATGTGAATTTCATAAAAGATGCCAAAATATTGTTTTTCCGGCTTTACACAATGAATTATTTTTGTCTGAACAATTTATGACTGAAAGCTCTGAAAATATTGAAAAACCGGAAATTTATACTAAAAAAGATGAAATAACTGATGTTGAACAATGTGAAACCCCTACTAGTAAACCTATCGACGAAATTACTGACTCTCAAGAAATGGAACATTCGGATATTTGGAACGAAACAAAGACCACCACCTTACAAGCTGACTATGTCGCATCTGAAAACCTAGAAAAAGAAACGGATCAAAATATAAATTTACAGATTACTAAATGCGAAGAAAACGAAACTTTTGAAATTGATAATAATATACCCCAAGATTCTAAATCCGAATGCATCCTTTCACTGTCTCCAAATAACCAGGTGTCTAGTACATCTAGGGACGAAAACGAACAGAAAGAAATGAGCATGCCTCAAACTGACGACGAACATTTACCCAATTATTTAAATATAACCGAAATCAACACTAGTTGTAGTTCAAACATTAATGTACCAACTTTCATATCTGTTAATTCTAATTCACAAAATGAAAATTTGGAAAATAAAAAATAAATTATTGTTTTAAATGTAAATAACGCAAATATGAAAGTAATTATCAAGACACCTCACAGTACCTGTAAATATAATTTGATCATCATTTGAAATTTTGTTATATTTGTTAATTTATAGATACTAATAAAATACTGCTACTATGTCTTTCGGTTTCTAAACAAATTTTTATTATTACATGTTCATTATAATGTACATGTCGTATACAATTATACAAAGTCACTTTTTCTTTTTTCAGATTTGATACTTTTTAGTAGGACTTTAACTGATTCTTTAAATCCATATCCCGTGACAGCAGATACTAGAAAAAATTGAATCCACCTATTGGTATCCATTAATGGTATTAACTGTGCGTTGACGTTTCCACTTACATTGATAGATTTTTCACCAAGTTTGTCCTAAGTGGAACAAATTTTAAAAATTTATTTAAGTTACTTGTTTGCTTCCTATGATTAGCAGAGGTATGTGTTTTGATTCTTTTTTTTTTAATAATCGTTCCAAGAATTTTATAGATTCTGTCCATGTCAAAGGGTCATATGCATCGAGGATGAATATAATGGCTACATTTTCAATTTATATTATGTGTGTAGATGTATAAAATATTTCCCAATCTTGTTTATATTAGATCCCACTTCAAAAAAAGACCCAACTTTCATTTTTTGGTGCTGATATAACTGTCAATCCAAAAATAATCATTATAAATTCGGTGGCTTTTTATTTTCTAAAAACTAATGTCCAATAAAATATAAATTCTTCGAATGTCGAGCTAATTATCATATTTATTTTATAAAATTAATGATATCACTGAGCCTGACGATTATTACAGATTTTTTTAATATTAGGTATGACACTTGAAAATCCTATACTAATTAAAAACTTAGTGTTTGTATTACCGTTTAATTAAAAAATTCTTAGAGTCTTAGAACTAAAAAACCACAACTTCCAGTACATTATTTCGAGGTCACGTTTTACAGTAAATTTTATTTTCAGAATTGAGTCCTTACGATCAAAAACCTAAAATATCTTTTTTTAAATAAATAGTAAAATCAATCCTTGAATTTTAAAATTTTAAAATAATATAAATTGTGGCACGCGTTTTGACATCATTAATATTGTCCTAAATCTTAACTAATTTATATTAAACTTATAAATTCATGATCAAACCCACAAATTATCCGTTTTTTGAAAAATAAAAAAAGAAAAAAGTTAAAGCATTTTATAAAACATAAATTCTGGATATTTTTAAGTCGTGAGCATAATATTATCATACATCACAACCTCATAAACTTAAAATCCATCTTAAAATTAAAAAGTCGGCCCTCTGCAAAGCTAGCTGCTGTTTGTACGAGTTCTTAAATATTTAGTTAGTATTGAACAAAATTATTAGATATATTATTAATATATATATATATATTACATTAATCTAAAGTGTTCCCAATTATAATAAATTCGTGAAAATTTACAGGCCCCATAAGTGGGGCCAAGACCAGTGGTGGGAAACACTAGTAAAGTACCTGATGCGTTCACCAAGTAATGGTGCCAGATATTACAATTTTGAAGTGATCCATTAATATCCCATATGTTCAAATGATGATTTCCGTATTTTAGATCAATATTCATAGTACCTTTAATTTAATTTAAAGTCATCTTATATTACCTATTGACGAAGATTCTGATTTGACTTCCTTGCCGTTTTTTATGAAATTACTTATGAATGATGTTTTTCCACTATTCTCAAAACCGTACACCACAATTTTTTGCGAATTTTTGTTTTTATTGAATAAACCTGACAAACGACTAGTCATTATTATATCAATGTGTAAATATCATATTTAAATAAATAAATCATTAATTATTTCTAACTTTATTCAACTATATTTAACATCATCATGTTTATGTACTTTACAAGTTTTAAAACAGTTTTTGAATTATTAGTATTATACAGCAAGGTTTTCACCGCGGGTCGCGATGTCACATGTCTTTGTCAATATGTTGGAGCCAAGTGATTTTATTTGGATTATTGATTTTATTTGGATTATTAATTTTTTTAGATAACATAAAAGTCCCGTTATCCGTGAGTGTATCTATCACAAATTTAATAGATATTAACTACATTTTTTATGCCATAAGATAAATTTCAACCTCCCAAACTCACATCTTACGGGTCAAAAACCCCAATTGTCATTTTTTTGAAAATCAAACAAGTTAAAGAATTTAAAAAAATATATACGCTGATACGGATTTTAAAATCATAAACATTATAATAAATTTAAATTTAAAAGAATTATATCTTCAGGGCCAAAACACCAAATTACCCTTTTTTTTATGAAAATAGGCCTAGAATTTAAAAAAATTTACAGGTGGTACAGTTGTGTCCTGTTAACACATAAAAAAATTTTTAATGCGAATAATATTAGTATTTTAGCATTTTAGTATTCATATATTTTTTTTCTGAAATATTTTATTAAAACAAAAAATGTGAAATAATTAATGGTCCGAAAGTTAAAAAAACAATATTCTGATAGAGATTATTCCAGTTGATATAAATACAAAATTTTAACTCCAGAAATCTACGCATTCCCAGTGAAAAATAATTTTTAATGTATTATCTATCAATATTTTTCAAATATTTTGATTAACAAATAAAAATTGAAAATGTAAATATTGATCCTACAATTTTAATTTCAAACAACTCAAAATTTTTTCATGTGGCTCCAGTTATTATTAAATGACTACGCGTGAGAAAATTTTAAAAATCTTGCTATAATAAGAACAAAATAGTTTGAAATTCAAAATTTCGAATTTTTTTTAATAGATCAGAAAAAACTTTCCTAATGAACAATGAATAAACCATGAAGCCTCCACTATTCGCCAAATCGTGATCACAGTGTAATTAAGTAATATTTATTGATAAGTAACAATTACTACGAGTTAAATCTTAATCTATATTAGCATATCTAATATATTTTTTGTTTGAAGGTAGCTTTTTAAGCTTGTAATTCGGATACATATTTTTTGCATCTTCATCCGTCACATTTGGATGAATTATACAGTCATCACCATTCTATATAATAAAATATATAAATACTAAATATTCAATATACAGTCAGACTTGTTGATAGTGAACTTTACTGATTATATAGAAAATAAACTTAGATTCATGATTAATAATGTTCATTATTTTCATTTCTCTGTTTCATTTCATTGTCATTTTCATTGTTCATTATTTTTTTATAGTGAACATTAAAAAAATTCGGAACCAAATGTTCACTATCAATAAGTCTGACTGTATTAACGTATTACATTCCAATCAGCTGGTGTAGTCAGCTTTTTGTTAGCTGTCAATTGAACCGAATCTATAACTCTCAAAATTTCACTAAAAATGTATTATTATAACATGAGAGAAATGGAAAAAACTCAAAATTTCTTCCAGTTGTCGCAGGATATAAAATTGAAAGTTTCAATTTTTTATCTGGTCCAATAATTAAAACCTAAAAGAATAAAAATAGTACACATTAACAATATAAGTTACAGCTCGACAAGTTAAAGGAATTCCAGATTTGTCTTTTTCTACAGGATCCAACATTCCCAATTTAATGGCCATTATTCTATCAGTGTCAGCTACAATATCAAAACTTAATGAACTCGATTTATTGGAAGAAAGACATTTAATATCCTATAAAAATTTAATTTACAAATTATAATAACTAAAAGTTTTAAAATATTATATACTTTTATCCAGTCATTATGTGTTTCAACGGAGTCAGTAGAAGTACACACAATTTTTACATTTCTTTTAGTAAATTTATCGTGAATTTCATCTAGACGAGCAAGCTCTGTCGTACACACTGGAGTAAAATCGGCAGGATGTGAAAAAATTGCACACCAGCTTAATTGAATGAAATCAAAGATAAAAAAGTATGATACCTATCTTTCATATGATTGTACAATTTATATGTACCATTTGTAGTTTTTAATTCAAAATTATCAATAGTTTCACCCAAAATCATGTCTAAGTAAAATTTTAACAACAAATTTAATTGTGATATAAAAAAATAGTCGTGTTAAAGTGTGTTAATCAATGTATGACAGTACAAGTTAATACTTGTATCAGCTTAATTTTTTATATTATTGAAATGTTTATCAAAAGGATAATTGGAACAAATTTTTTAAACAATTCATTTTATCAATCTATATTCATTGTGTAACAAACCAGGCTGAAACACAATAATATTTACTAGTAATTAATTATTTTAAGTTAAGACTTAATTTGATTTAATTTAATTTGATGTGATCTATTTATTTTCAATCAAAATATACTATCAATAGAATTTTAAAACAAAAAAATTCTTGACATTTAGTCAAAATAATGTATAACTGAAAGTATCCACTTTAAAGTTTAAACAAACAACGTGCTTTGTTCCGTTGCAATTCTGCCTCCTCACGTTCCATTTTTCTTTTATATTTACGATTATGATCATTATCCAGCTTACCAAAAGTCATATTTCTTTCATTCCTCTGATCACGCAGAAAACACATATCTTCAGCATGAAAATAAATTAATTCTGCATTTGTGTGTGATATATCGAATAATTTATCCATAAGAGTAATAAAATTTTCTTCACGGAGTATTTGAAAATTGGATCGTTTATTTTTATTTTTTTTAATAAACTATAGAGTTGGCAGTATTTCTTTAACTTAAGTATAATATGGTTTTTATGTTTAATCGGAATAGTACTAATACTCCACAAATCCATAACCTTCATTACAGTTAAATTAACAATTTCAGAGAACA